>JANUFT010000010.1:0-50000 GCA_037127435.1 Epinephelus malabaricus
AGCAAGACAATGCCAAGCCACATTCTGCACGTGTTACAACAGCATGGCTCCATAGTAAAAGAGTGCGGGTACTAGACTGGCCTGCCTGTAGTCCAGACCTGTCTCCCATTGAAAATGTGTGGCGCATTATGAAGCGTAAAATACGACAACGGAGACCCCGGACTGTTGAACAACTTAAGCTGTACATCAAGCAAGAATGGGAAAGAGTTCCACCTGAAAAGCTTCAAAAATTGGTCTCCTCAGTTCCCAAAGGTTTACTGAGTGTCGTTAAAAGGAAAGGCGATGTAACACAGTGGTAAAAAGGCCCCTGTGCCAACTTTTTTGCAATGTGTTGCTGCCCTTAAATTCTAAGTTAATGATTATTTGCAAAAAAAAAATAAAGTTTCTCAGTTTGAACATTAAACATCTTGTCTTTGCAGTGTATTCAATTGAATATAAGTTGAAAAGGATTTGCAAATCATTGTATTCTGTTTTTATCTACAATTTACATAACGTGCCAACTTCACTGGTTTTGGGTTTTGTAGTTTTGATGCCTTCAGTGAGAATCAACAATGTAAATAGTCATGAAAATAAAGACAACGAATTGAATGAGAAGGTGTGTCCAAACTTTTGGCCTGTACTGTATATATGATAGATAGCCTACATTTGCGCACATATACTTACCATATCAGAGTTTGAAATGATAATGTAAATATCATAAAATGTTATGTGACACTGCGCTGTTATTAACTTTATTTTGAAAAACAAACACTGGAGTCATCACCTGCCTGTCTGGCTGTACTGCGGCGTGCTCAAGAATGGAGTGGAGGCAAAGAGACGACAGTGCAAAGTAGAAGAAGAGAAAAGGGTGAGAGAAAGGTAGCCTACCTAAGCAAGATTAAGTTTGATGCATTTTTTTTGTTCAACCCTGGGAAAACGACCCGAATGTTAACTTTCCCGCTGTCTCACTTTCATCACGCTGTCATCATCTGAGCAAACGGCATTAAACTTTTCCGTGTTCTCATAGCTCCTTAGCTTTGTTTTAAACAATCAGTTCTGCATACACCTCTTCATTTTTATCAGCATCGTCTGCTGCACCGATGCCATTATCATCGTGGCGTCCTCACCGGGCAGCTTGTTGGGTATGGTGCTCTTCAAATTAAGCAGGCGCAGGTGTGCCAGAAACTTAATTTCCCACAACTCATAATTATTCTCATCTCCGTCGAAACATAAACAGTTTCATCAACTTCCAAGCTCCTTCCTGGGCCCATAACCTGTTGGAGCTGCCATCATAAAAAGGGCTGGAACACCGAATAAAATGTTTTAACTGGCGGAGGAATAATCACAAACAGCCATCGGTTTCGTTTGACCGGCATGCGCACACACAGCTGGAACAGGGGCAAGCAGTCATTTATTAATTTGCGACACCTAACTGTTTACCACGCCCCCTCTCCAGACAACCTGCTCAGTGTAAGAGGACATTCAAGATCAACAGTATTCAGCACGATTTTAATTGTTTTTATGTGTAGGTGAAGACAGATCTAAATGAACAGGCTGCAGGGGGACCATCTGGCTGCATGCATGCTACTCAGCATCAATGGGCCCCCTCTGACCGAGTTTCCATTCGACAGAGCCTTAGAGCTCTTTTTCAAAAAAATCAAGGAAAATAAAGTTCTCTCAGCCAGGCTGCAAACTGTGCCATTAGATTAGGCTACAGTTGTATAGTGGACAAATATTGTATTTTTAAAAACAAACATTCAGTTTTAAGTTGTCATAATTTCACAATTCAAATTTATAATACTAATATCAATACCACAACACTAATAACAGTCCTACATTACTAATGTCAGTACTACAATACTAATTTAAATACTACAATTCTATCAATACTACAATGTTAAATACCGCAGTACTCATCTCAGTATTACAATACCACAATTAATACTACAAGTAATAGGTACAATACTACAATCAACACTACACACAGATCAGTTTTCAGATGATCATTTAAAGTATTTCTATCTTTAATTGACATGTGCTGAAAATTTAATTTAGGAAAAAACAGAATATTAATGAATGCAGGAATCAATCAATTAATCAATCGAGTCCGTGTCTCTGTCCACAGTGAACACTTGATATTAGCCGTTAGCATTGTTAGCAATTTACCTGAACCAGCTGCACGCGCCCCGGGCTGAAGATAATCCTCAGTTCAGCGCCTGCGCGGCTCATCTCTCCTCCTGTCTGAGCAGGTGTTTCTGATATTTATTATTGATCGATATAGATCACTCGGACCCACTCTGGTGTTCTGATGCGCAGTTTGTTCTCTGTCTCTTCCGCTTCCGCCTCCACACCGATCAGCTGTTTACCATAAAGCAACTGTCGCGGTAATGCTAGCTGGTTAGCATGCAAGCTAGCTGAGAACACACAGAATGATGGGAAATAAATCCGACCGCGTTTCAGTGGACGGTCCCGTCTGTCACATTAACCGGTCCCGTCTGTCACATTAACCGGTCCCGTTTGTTTGGCTCTGACTGATTTCACGCGGACACATTTCAATCACAACACCTGAGGTTTAACTGAAAATCATCAACTACGATTTTACCTCCGAAATTCCGAACTCACATCCAGGCATCTGATCCAGAAACAGCTGACCAGCACAGGGCAGCGGCACTCCTCCTGAAGCAGCAAAGCAGTTTAAATAGTCTGCCACTCCTCTTCCTCCTATTCCTCCTTTCTTCTTCTTCTTCTTCTTCTTCTTCTTCTTCTTCTTCTCCTTCTTCATGGTGAGCAGATGAAAACAGGCTGAATTGCTGCCACCTGCTGGTGGGGAGTTTTGCATGCTGATATTAATGAAGTAATGTCGTTGACCAACTCCCAAACATGACGTCATTATATAGATGTGATGTATCAGACAATGTAAACAAAACAACAATAAATATAAATACACAAAAACTAAATGTAAAGAGGATACTGACAATAATGTAGTTACTATGACAACAACACTGTCCGCACCACACACATCTACGCACAGCAACATTTGGACATACACACAGCAAAATATAGATATACACACAGCAACTTATAGACTTATACACAGCAACATATAGACATACACAGCAACATATAGACATTCAACATATTGTACCACAGTAACCAGAACTATAATTATAATATTATTAATTTCATTAATGTTGTTGTAAGCTACTGTCATTACCGTCTGTCCTGCATCTCTCTCTCTCTCTCTCTCTCTCTCTCTCTCTCTCTCTATCTATCTATCTATCTGTCTCATTGTGTCATACGGATTTATTATTATGCTGATCTGTTCTGTACGACATATATTGCATGTCTGTCCGTCCTGGAAGAGGGATCCCTCCTCAGTTGCTCTTCCTGAGGTTTCTACCGTTTTTTTCCCCGTTAAAGGGTTTTTTGGGGAGTTTTTCCTGATCAGCTGTGAGGGTCATAAGGACAGAGGGATGTCGTATGCTGTAAAGCCCTGTGAGGCAAATTGTGATTTGTGATATTGGGCTTTATAAATGCAATTGATTGACTGATTGACTGATTGATTGATTGATTGACTGATTGAACTACTATAGGAACGTCCTCTCGCTCGGCCCTCTCAACCGCCGTGTCTCCACTGAGAGATCGGAGTAGGTGGAAGGTTCCTGTAAAGTTACCGGGCTCTGGACAACACTATTCAAGAGAAGGCTGAGACACGGGGTCAAACATGGGGGGATTGCACATGCGCAGTGTAACTTGAGCTGCGATGCTGGAGGGTGACAGCAGGGGCACTAGATAAAAAGCGCAAGATCCACTCAGGCGATCAAGCTTGGTGCGGTCTGCTTGGACTTTTGGACGGCGGCTGCCTGAAGTTGTCGGAATTGCATCTCTGTCATTCTCACCCACAACGCAGGCCACCAGTGACAGTCCAGTAATAAGCTGTGAAAGTGACATGCATGCACATATCCCAGAACCAACAAAATGGAGCCAGATCAAATACCTCTTGTTTTGCTGTGTGATGTCTCCAGCACAAAGCTCTTCCTCAGACTTTTAGCTCATTTGTTATTTGTGTGGTGACTGTTTGTGTGTGAAACCACAAAATAAATCATTTTTGTCCTGTAATTGTTCCTGTGTTTGTGGTGTGTGACATCAAGACAATAATGAAACTGAGAATATTTGAATACTGGAATATGTCAAAATGTGTCAATAAGATCTTTTTTGAATATCATTTTAATTTGTTTTTCTTCCTTAATAATAACCTTAACTAATGCCTCTGGTAAAGAACTAGGGCTGTTGTCATTGGTTTTGATTCTGAGAATCATCCTTCAGTGTAACACTAGATATTATCACAATATATTTTGCTGTTAAGCCAGAGCACAGATTATCAGTTTTGCCATGATAGTTAAATTCTATTGCAAAAACAAACATTTTCAAATCATTCATAAATTCCCAAATGTAACCAAAAATACAAATTGACAATGAAACAAACATCCCCCTGATTCCGCCATCTCACGCCATCTACTGAGCCTTTGAGGAAGTGCAGACCAGATTTTACTGCACATGTGCAATTCCCCCATGTTTGACCCCGTGTTCGAGCCTTCTCTTGAATAGTCTTGGCTCTGGATGTGACGTAATCGTTGCACGACCATTTTGACCGGGGAAACGTAGGGACGCCGTTAGCCGATAGCGGTGTGTGTAATAACTCATGAAATGGACCATGAAAAAAATATTTTTTTACAGCGGATGTCTTAGTTACAACATGATTGAGTTAACTGGAGTAGTTTCATGTTGTATCCGACAATGGGAGGCTTTTAACAGATGACATCCTGATGTTAGCTTTGCTGCTAGGGTTAGCTGTTCCTGCCAGCTGATGCTTTCTAGACACTGTGATTTCCCAAAACTAAATAAATACCACACATAGCAACACAAAACTGCTTTGCTAGCTCAATCATGTTGTAACTAAGATATCCGCTGGAAAAAATATTTTTTTCACGGACTGTGACCGGAGTTATCACAGACACCTCTAACAACTAACGGTTAGCCCAGCTAATCTACAATAACAATGTTGTTATTTATGAAATGTCACATCCCGCCTTGAGCATCTCCAATCAGCACCAAGTAATCTCCAAGCCCCAGCCAGGAGTTTCTCAGGGCCATTCTGAATTCCTACTCCGAGGCAGGTACTTGTTTAGCCCCTGTAAAAGTTTCGGAACTCTGTCCTTCGGGGATGGTTCCTGCGGTGGAGACATGCACCAACGGCCCCGGCCCCGTAAAATTACCCCTAAGTTCCTGCGGTGGAAACGGGCCTACAGACATACACACAGGAACATATGGACATACACACAGCAACATATAGACATGCACACAGCAACATACAGACATACACACAGCAACATATAGACATTCACACAGCAACATATAGACATGCACACAGCAACATCAATCAATCAGTCAATTTTATTTATAAAGCCCAATAGTCACAATTTTCCTCACAGGGCTTTACAGCATACGACATCCCTCTGTCCTTATGACCCTCACAGCTGATCAGGAAAAACTCCCCAAAAAACCCTTTAATGGGGAAAAAAACGGTAGAAACCTCAGGAAGAGCAACTGAGGAGGGATCCCTCTTCCAGGACGGACAGACGTGCAATAGATGTCGTACAGAACAGATCAGCATAATAAATTAACAGTAATCCATATGACACAATGAGACAGAGAGAGAGAGAGAGAGACAGAGAGAGATGCAGGACAGACGGTAATGACAGTAGCTCACAACAGCATTAATGTAAATGTTAAAGTAATAATGTTATAATTATAATTCTGGCTGTTGTGGTACAATATGTTGAAAGTATATATTAATATCTGATAGTATACATATGTGACAATAGTCATATGTGTATAATAACAGTAGAAGTATGACTAATGACTAATGATGGCAGCAGCAGCAGGAGGAATCTGGCAGGACCACGGCAGCAGCACAACCACACACGTCACGCTGTCCAGGCACCGCTGTGATATGAGTTAATCTGAGAGACAGTGGAGCACAAAGGCTCCGGAGAAGAAGCCGAGTTAGTGACATCCAGAATGGTCGAGTTAGCAAGATGCAGTAATAGAATATGAGAGAGAGAGAGAGAGAGAGAGAGAGAGAAGGTGCCCGGTGTATTATAGGGGGGGTCCTCCGGCAGACTAGGCCTAAGTCAGCCTAAATGGGGGCTGGTACAAGGCAAGCCTGAGCCAGCCCTAACTATAAGCTTTATCAAAGAGGAAAGTCTTAAGTCTAGTCTTAAATGTGGAGACGGTGTCTGCCTCCCGGACCGTAACAGGAAGATGATTCCACAGGAGAGGAGCCTGATAGTTGAAGGCTCTGGCTCCTGATCTGCTTTTGGAGACTTTAGGGACCACGAGTAACCCTGCGTTCTCAGAGCGCAGTGTTCTGGTGGGATAATATGGCACTATGAGCTCTCTAAGATATGACGGAGCTTGACCATTTAGAGCTTTATAAGTTAACAGTAGGATTTTAAATTCAATTCTGGATTTTACAGGGAGCCAGTGCAGAGAAGCTAAAACAGGAGAAATATGATCTCGTTTCTTAGTTCCTGTTAGTACACGTGCTGCTGCATTCTGAATTAGCTGGAGAGTTTTTAAGGACTTACTAGAGCTACCTGATAATAGAGTTACAGTAATCCAGCCTAGAGGTAACAAAAGCGTGGACCAGTTTTTCTGCATCTTTTCAGGTCAGGATAGGCCTAATTTTCACAATATTACGCAGATGAAAAAATGCAGTCCGTGAGGTTTGTTTTAAATGAGAATTAAAAGACATACACACAGCAACATGTATATATTTGTGTGTGTGCGTGTGTGTGTGTGTGTGTGTGGAGGGGGGGGGGGGGGTGTTGGTGCAGGGAGGGGGACAGGGGGGTGTAGGTTTGAAGGGGTGGGGCTTGTCCACAGCCTCGTCCGTCAGTCACCTCCTAAAATAACCTGCAGTTTGATACCAGCTTTCTCTCTCTCTATGCCTCTGTTTATCTCTATGTCTCTCCCCTGTCTGTGCTCTGTTACTGACACCCCACCTCTTTCTCTCTCTCTCTGGATGAGCAGCCAGTCGGTGTTGATCGTCCAGATGATCTGGAGCACTGTGGGACCTGAACCTCCTGAACTGGCTCTTATTGATCAAAGACCCGAAGAGCTCTGGGTAAGATTTACTTTACTAAAAACTGTGGACTGTCCCTTTAAACAGGGACCTGGACTTGGACTCTAGACTAACTCTGGACCTGGACCTGGACCTGGACCTATACTCTAGGCTGACTCTGGACCTGGACCTGGACCTGGATTCTAGACTGACTCTAGACCTGGACCTGTACTCTGGTAAAATTTATTCTGACTGAAAATTGTAGACTGTCCCTTTAAACAGGGATCCTGGTCCTGGTCTCGGACCACAGACAGAGACTCTAACAGGTTTAAAATCGTCTGATTTATTTGTTTTTATTTTTTTTTATTCTCAGTTTGTTTTGTTTCTTTGTTGATGCTGAAATTTTATTTGTTTCTTTATTTGTTTGTTTGTTTTAGATGTTTTTTTTAAACTGTTTCAATCGTCTGATGTTGCAAGTTATTGATGAAAGTTTGAATCAGCTGATCAGTTCACGCTTCTCTGTGACTGGTTGCTTCAAACTTTATTTTACTCTGTTGTTTGTCTGACGATGAAAACTGTTATATGGAGATAAATTCCCCGATCATGTGATCAGTCATGAGAACAATAACTGCAGTAACATTCTGTCATTTTTCAGACAAACAGAAACTTTAAACCATGAACAACAGACTGGACCAAAGAGGAGGAGGAGGTGGAGCAGGAGCAGGTGCAGGAGGAGGAGGAAGAGGAGAGAGGGAGTTCTTCCTCAGCACTCACCGCTGCCCTGAAGTCGACCTGCTGCCACATCACAGCTGTCAGACACAGATTCCTCCACCATGTTCAGTAGTTCCTGCAGAGACAAGCTGTGATGTCACCTGTCGAGGTCAGTCTGAGGAAAATTACCTGGACATCTCCTCCACCTGCCACTCTAAAGAAGAGGAGGAAGAAGAAAAGGAGGTAAAGGTGGAGGAGGATGAAGAGGGGAGCATCAGCGACTGGTCGGAGGAAGACCTCTCCCTCCACTTCTCTCCGTCTGTCATCCTCCCGTCAGACGAGGAAGAGTCCGATCCAGAAAGCGGCTTTGAGTGTATCGACGTCACTATGGAAACACAGGTGAGCTTCATCGTCAACTACCTGGTAGAATTTGGGGCATCTGTGAGTTGTTCACTCACCGCAAGTTTGGCGGTTCAATTCCCGTATCTTCCCGTCTGCACGACTGTGAAATACTGAACGTCACACTGATCCTGAGTCAATAACCCCAACGTCGGCCACCAGAGTGTGAATGTGACTCGACTTTAAGTGGTTGAAAGACAAGAGCAGTGCCACACGAGCACAGCTCGACTGATCATCCCATCATATTAATAATTTTCTGTGTTTTCACCTGTCGTCCAGGTAAAAGGTTCAGAGGGGGAGGGGCAAAAAATGGTCCCAAAACGATTGATTCAACTGAAGAAGAAAAACAACAACGCTGAAAACAACACTGAGAAACTGCAGGTATGACTACTTCCCGTTCACCTGTCCGAATCTGTCTGTCTGCCTGTCTGTCCGTTTGTAAAGGTCGGCTAGTTCTACCTTACAGAAGGCATTTAGTGATGGGAAAATGTATCATTTTTCATGTTCTGCTGTCACATTTATTAATGCTGTATGGTGAATTTATCAGATGCCATTCATATGTACACGGGTATGGTATGGACTGAAATATTGTTATTATGTTGATGCCAAAACTTGATATAAGGGGGGAAGTGATGCATTACGGGAGGACGGAGCAGTCGGCGTTTGGAGGTGTGCGAGGAGTTTCCCGTCTCTAAAGGATCAAACCAAATACAACGGATTGTTTTTGTTCCTTGTGGATTACCTCAAGACACAACTTTGCTGCCAAGCGGGACGAGTGGTGAGGTTGCGTGGTTCTTTGTTTGTTTTTGTGAACTGCGGCACTTCATTACGCTCCAACAGACTCCCCTTTAACATACATGTTTTCTTTTTTTGCCGGCTTTTGGGACTTTGATTGACTGCTGGGGGGGTGGTGATTCGGGTTATTTTGTGAAGGGGGTGTTTTTTGATAACGTGAGAAAACTGTTTGAGTATCTGTGAATTGTTTGGCGAATCGGCGCTCACGCCGTTTCTTGTTTAAGTGTCATCTCCGTCCGGACGCGGACATGATTTATTTTCTTACACTAAAGTTTGATTATGGACTCAACCTATTGTGACTCATTCGTTAATCTTCGTTAATTCTGAATATTTTAACACCGCAAGGGTGATAATTTGAGTTAGTTTTGGGTGTTAAAGCAAAATTAATTGATCTTTTTTTTTCGTATCTCAAACACCTCGCACCTGATCCGCCCGTAACCTTTAGATTAACGTTGTAACTTTTCCTTTGGTTAATTTTTTACAAGGGGAATTGTTACAGAGTGGTGGCCCGTACGGGGACGGGGATTATTGTAATATTTTGTAGGTGTTTAAAGGTACAAGCTGTAAGAGATAGTGGAGGGTTTTTTTTCGTTCCTAATTCAACGCTATACTTGGGTTGGTAATTAAAGTAAATAACGGAAAGTGATTTCATTTATGCCATTCTTGTCTGTTTTATCTGTTATACCGACCTCTAAATCTAAGGAGTGTAGGGGTTTGTTTGTTTTTTAAGACCAATTAAAGGATGAGGGTGTGGTTAGTGATAGTGGGGGGGCTGAGTAAGTCAGCCTAAACTACACCTTGCCAGTTCATTACATACATTATTCATATACCTCGCTCCTCCAAAAAAAAAAAAAAAAACTCCATGTCCACCTCGGGTCTACAGGGGTCACCCGGGGGGAGTAGTGTACATGAAGAAAGTGACCCTCCTCGCGTGGATCTGACCCCACATCCTGCACAACAGGCTGGTACTGCCCCTCACCAGCATGTCACTGTCAGACTCAACCGAAGTGGTGTCACAGAGATCACCAGCCTGTTGGAATCTATGTATCTAGAGCAGCAGGAAGGGGGGGAGGGACAGCCGACGGGGGTTGATGATGATGATGAGGGTGGCACATTGACTGAGCAACTACAGGAGTTTCAGTTGAGGATTGAGACCTTGGAAATGCGGCACAAAGAAGCAGTGAATAGCACGTTAAACCGTGAGGAGGGTCTCAGAGCTGCAATCCATTCAGTGGCAAAGGAGGCCAAAGAATACATTGATGGAAAACTGCAGGGTTTTGACCAGGCTGTGGTGGCATGTCTTCGGCGGAGGGACAAACTGTGGGAAGATGAATTAAAAAAGGTCCTAAACAAAACCCGTTCTTTTTGGAGACCAACCAGTTTTTCCACTCCTGCGCCGTCGGTGCCTGCGGGTCATAATGTGTCAGAAGGGGATGCCACACTCCCAACTACGCAGACTGCCCCGGCCAAACTTCCAATCAGGATGGAGTTTCCCCATTTTGGTGATTCCAGGACTTCTTCTGATGTGATGGATTTCATGGAGCAGTGTGAGAATTTTCTTACCCTCAGACCCCTAAGTGACACTGAGCTCATGGGCACTTTGAATGCTGTTTTAAAGGGGTCAGCCCGGAGCTGGTGGTTGGCTGCCCGCAGCAAAATATCTAGCTGGGCAAAATTCAAAGAGGCTTTCCTTGAAGCATTCCTACCTACAGACTATCAGTCGGAGATTGAGGAGCAGCTCAGAGCAAATGTGCAAGCTCCCACCCAGTGCCTGAGGGATTTTGCGTATGATCACCGGGCTCTCTGCCTGAAGTGGAGGCCTGACATGTCGGAGGAAGAGATTGTGCGGCGTATCCTCAGTGCCTGCAATCCAAGGCTGGCCAGTGGGCTTCGTGGCATTGTTTCTACTGTGGACCAAGTGGTTAAGGTGGGGTCACTCATAGAAAAGGACTGGAGTAACTCCAAGGATTACTGGAATAAGATTCAGCAGTCGAGCCATCCAACCCGAAAACCTGGGAAAAAAATGGACCGTGGCCAGGGAGCAGATGTGGCAGTCGTGATGGGTGTTCCTTCTCTTCAGGTGGTGTCGGTGAGCATCCGTGGCTCCAGGGGCGATGCTGTCCTCGATTCAGGGAGCACATACTCCCTGATGCGTAGGTCCCTGTGGGACAGTCTGAGGAAGGAGGAAGAGGCTCTAAGTCCCAGTGAGATCCCAAAGTTCATAATGGCCAATGGACAAGGTAGTAAAGCCATCGGAAAGACTATTTTGTTTCTATCTCTCAATGATGCCCACATCAGTGTCACCATACATGTCCTGGGGGATGACCAGCTGTGCATGCCTCTGCTGCTTGGCCTTGACTTCATGTGTGTCAGTCAAATCATCTTGAAACCTCACCTAGGAAGATATGTAATGCCTGGGGGGAAGGAGTACAAGTTTCTGCGGAAGACCCGTGAAGCACTACAGTGGGGACAGGCAGGAGCCAGAGTCAACTTTTACATGGCAGTAATGGAAGACTCAACTGACAAACAGGCCGCAATCCCTCTCCTGGAAGCTCAGCCTGAGGTCGTTAGGCCGCTGCTGCAGAAGTGGCCTACAGTGTGGACTGAGACCACAGGTGCCACCGAGGTCATAAAGCACAAGATCCTCACTACGGATGAGTTGCCAGTGCGGAGGAGAGCGTATAGAGTATCCCCACAAAAGCAGTCAGTAATTGAAGAACAGATCCGAAAAATGCTCAGTGATGGTGTCATAGAGCCGTCCACGTCCGCTTGGGCCTCTCCAGTGGTTCTGGTCCCACGGAAAGAAAACACTCCCCGGTTCTGTGTGGACTACAGGGGGCTAAACGCAAAGACACATCATGATGCCTATCCCATGCCACTGGTGCATGAGATCCTGGAATCTATGCAAGACGCCCAGTTCTTTAGCTCTCTGGACCTCAAGAGTGGATACTGGCAGGTGGCTATGGACGAAGAGAGCAAACTCAAAACTGCCATGATCACCCATTTAGGCCTGTTCCAATTTAGGGTAATGCCATTTGGTTTGAGGAACGCCGGTGCCACTTTCCAGCGCCTGATGGAAAGTGTTTTGGGGGAGTTGAGGGGGAAAATCTGTTTCGTCTACATAGATGACATCATTGTTTTCTCCAAGACTCAGGAGCAGCATCTGAGGGACCTTGAGGAGGTTTTCCGGAAACTGCATGATGCCCATCTGACCCTCAACGTGAAGAAATGCCACCTTCTCCAAACTCATCTTTCCTTCCTCGGGCACGTGGTCTCTGGTAAAGGGGTGGAGGTGGATCCAGAGAAGGTCAAAGCCATTACGGCCTACCCAGCTCCCACAGATCTAAAAAGTCTCCAGAGGTTCTTGGGGATGGTGGGCTGGTACCACAAGTTCATTCCCAGACTAGCAGACATTGTGGCCCCTCTCAACAACCTAAAGAAAAAAGGGGTGTTATGGGAGTGGTCGGAGCAGTGTCAAGCTGCATTTGAACATTTGAAGGTTTTGCTGCGCTCACCGCCCGTGCTAACCCAGCCGCAGCCTCATCTGGGGTTTCAGGTACACTGTGACTCCAGTGATGTGGGTCTGGGGGCTGTCTTAGCTCAGACCATGGAGGGAGAAGAGAGAGTCATCGCCTTTGCTTCGAGAGCTCTCCATGGTGCTGAACTGAAGTATTCCACCTCAGAAAAAGAATGTCTGGCTGTCGTGTGGGCGGTGGAAAAGTGGCGGCATTACCTGGAAGGCGAAACCTTTGATGTTTTCACAGACCATAATGCTCTCGCCTGGGCCTTCAACTGTCCCAAGACTTCGTCCCGCCTGTCCAGGTGGACTCTGAGACTTCAGGCATTCACTTTCCGGGTCCACTACAAGAAGGGCTGCTGTAATGTCGTACCAGATGCCCTGTCCCGTGCACCTCCGCCAGAAGAGGGTAATGTGTGCGTGGCAGTGGCAAATTCCTACTGGGTCAGTCTACCCAGTTCGCTGCAGGACATTGAAAAGGCGCAGCAGGCTGACTCTTTATGCAGGGAGTTGACGCAGTCCATTGACTTTGGCCAGCTGACTCCCGGACGCATACGCTTTCAGCAACAACAAGGAGTGTTGTACCGGGGGGTCCCCTCCAAATATGGGGGATACAGCTACCAGCTGGTTGTGCCTGCAGCCTTGGTGCCTGAGTTCCTGTCCTACTTTCATGATAGCCCGTTTGGAGGCCACTTGGGCAGGATGAAGACACTCCTGAAGGTCTTGGAGGTGGCTTGGTGGCCAAGTGTCCGGAAGGATGTATGGAGTCATGTCCGTTCTTGTTGCACATGCCAGCAGTATAAAGGTTCCAACGACAAGCCGGCTGGATTGCTGCAGACTACAGAGGTCAAAGCCCCAGGAGAAATGATAGGAGTGGACTTCATGGGCCCTTTTCCATTCAGTAAAGCCCGGAATTCAGTCCTCATGGTGGTCGTGGACTATTACAGCAGATGGGTCGAGCTTTTTGCCCTCAGGGACGCCAAGACTCCAAAAGTCTGTCAAATTCTTAAAAATGACGTCTTCACCCGTTGGGGAGTTCCCACCTACCTGCTCTCAGACCGGGGACCACAATTCACGAGCCATCTGATGTCCAGATTGTGTGAAACCTGGGGAGTGACCCAAAAGCTGACCACAGCGTACCATCCACAGACTAATCTTACTGAACGTGTCAACCGGACATTGAAGACGATGATTGCCTCATATGTAGGAGGCCACCATCAGGACTGGGACCGGTGGCTGCCTGAGTTCCGGTTGGCGATCAACACAGCAGTACACGAAACCACCGGTGTGACTCCTGCTGTGCTGGCCCTGGGACGCAACCTCAAAGGCCCGCTGGAGCGTCTCATTCACAAATCCCCTACACCCAGCACATCTGCATATTACACACTACATACTCATACACAGCTGGTGAAGGAGGTTGAGAGTCATGTGGGGAGAGCCAAAGCTAGACAAGCCAAGTACTACAATGCACGACGCAGAGATGTACACTTTGCTGTTGGTGACTTGGTCTGGGTTAGGTCTCATCCTTTGTCTAAAGCCTCAGCCAAGTTCTCTGCCAAGTTTGCACCCCGATGGTCAGGGCCTGTCAGGGTAGAGAAAAGGCTAGGTCCTGTAAACTACCTTGTGCGGTGGTTAACTGATAAAATGAAGGTAGACACTGTTAACACAGTGGACCTGAAACCCTATTATGGTCCCGATAAGCCGCTGGCTGGGGGGGGGGGGGAATGTAAAGGTCGGCTAGTTCTACCTTACAGAAGGCATTTAGTGATGGGAAAATGTATCATTTTTCATGTTCTGCTGTCACATTTATTAATGCTGTATGGTGAATTTATCAGATGCCATTCATATGTACACGGGTATGGTATGGACTGAAATATTGTTATTATGTTGATGCCAAAACTTGATATAAGGGGGGAAGTGATGCATTACGGGAGGACGGAGCAGTCGGCGTTTGGAGGTGTGCGAGGAGTTTCCCGTCTCTAAAGGATCAAACCAAATACAACGGATTGTTTTTGTTCCTTGTGGATTACCTCAAGACACAACTTTGCTGCCAAGCGGGACGAGTGGTGAGGTTGCGTGGTTCTTTGTTTGTTTTTGTGAACTGCGGCACTTCATTACGCTCCAACAGACTCCCCTTTAACATACATGTTTTCTTTTTTTGCCGGCTTTTGGGACTTTGATTGACTGCTGGGGGGGTGGTGATTCGGGTTATTTTGTGAAGGGGGTGTTTTTTGATAACGTGAGAAAACTGTTTGAGTATCTGTGAATTGTTTGGCGAATCGGCGCTCACGCCGTTTCTTGTTTAAGTGTCATCTCCGTCCGGACGCGGACATGATTTATTTTCTTACACTAAAGTTTGATTATGGACTCAACCTATTGTGACTCATTCGTTAATCTTCGTTTATTCTGAATATTTTAACACCGCAAGGGTGATAATTTGAGTTAGTTTTGGGTGTTAAAGCAAAATTAATTGATCTTTTTTTTTCGTATCTCAAACACCTCGCACCTGATCCGCCCGTAACCTTTAGATTAACGTTGTAACTTTTCCTTTGGTTAATTTTTTACAAGGGGAATTGTTACACGTTTACCTGTCTACCTGTTTAGGTGATACTGAAGGATGGATCTGCTGAAGGGGGAGGAGCTTACAGTGAGGTGTCAGCCAATGAATTGCTCTGTCCTACCATCCATCGCTGCCCTGACCTGTTGCTACGGCAACACAGTATGCCCGCCTCCCTCCACACGCACTCGACCACCAGCAGTGACGTTGAAAGCTACAGGGTCTACAGGGGCCTGGTGGGAGGGGCCAGTCCAGGTAACAACCCCTGTAATACACTTGTCTACAACCAGAACCAGTTTTTTTTGGGGGGGGGGGGCAGCAGGGGCTGCAAGAGTCAGAGGGGCAACGCAGAATGCGGAACTAAATCGTCTCAACAGGTTGCCGGTCGGACCACTTAAAGAGGCGCACCCACTGGATCATGCAAAATACACCACACAAGGAGGAAAAGGGCGCGAGTTTTCTAGAATATATATATATATATATATATATAGTGTTTCCTATACATAGTCTAATTTGCCCCACCATAGTCTCCAAAAATCGGCCAGATATAAAATGCCTCCGGTAAATGAATGTCACTCTGTAGCGCACCCACTGGAGGCCTTCTGAGAACTCTTTGGCTCCCCCTCCCTCCCCCTCACCCTCCCCGGCCTCACCACAGACGTCGCTCTGTTAACGTGAGCTTGAGTTGATAGAACAGAACGCATTTCTAAATGGAATACTGAAGGCCAAAACACACCGGCCGACGTGCCGGTGTGTTTTGGCCTTTAGGAATACTGACATCTACTTTGTGAGGCATTCTTGAAAACATTGGGAAAACATCTGTAGAGAATTGTGTGGCTGTATTTAAGACAACTCTGAGCCTCCACAGCAACACACAACACCACTGAAGTAGGGTCTTTTTCTTTCTTATTTGGCTCATGGTAGTTACATGTCACATCATGTTGATGGAGCAATGTCAAATACGATCTTTCGAGTTTTCATGGGTACTTTATTTTGAAAATCAACTGTTTGATTCATTTGGTCTGTGCAAATTGACGTGCTGTCGCGCGGCATCCATCAAAAATAGACCCGTTGTGTATTTGTAGTGGAGCAGAGCACCGAGCCACTTCTAGGCCGTGGCTGGTGGAGCAGCTTACATTGACTTGAATGGCCGCTATTAACTCCGGCACCCGCGCCTCGGCTGGATCACGCAGGCCATGGATCCAGTGGGTTGCCATAAATTGGCCTCTCCCAGAGGCATTCAATTACCAGAGGACTTCTGAAATCTTCTTTTCGAAGCCACATAAAATGAAATGCTCTGACTCAGGGTGCCATACTTGCAAATCGTGAGGGAGGGAGGGAGGAAAGCAATGATTTGTGTCTATTTGTGTGTAAATAATTTGAGTCTTATCTTTTGTTTTCTTTTCGTATTGCGTATTTTGTATTGTTTTGCGTATCTATAACTGTGTTTGAGTGAGAGTTTTAAAAGAATATTTTGTCTGCATATGATTTCAGACAAAAAAATAGACCTCCATCAGTACGTCAATCATGTTTCTTTTGATTACTGAAATGTTTAACCACTTATCCTTAGCTGTACTTTAAGTGTTACCCCTCACCATAACATACCACTAGTGTTTTTATCAGTAAAAATAGAACATATTTCACACATAAAAAGCACAAAGATGTTGAAATCTAGGCATATTTTGCCATCATAACTTTGCTCTCAGAATTCAACAGATTGATGCCTTTAAATCAAATATATACAAAATTTTCTCCCAGGGGATATATATGTACTGTATATGTATGTATGTTATTGTTCAGA
The DNA here is from genome assembly GCA_037127435.1 of Epinephelus malabaricus. NCBI lineage: Eukaryota > Metazoa > Chordata > Actinopteri > Perciformes > Serranidae > Epinephelus > Epinephelus malabaricus. The sequence goes on from JANUFT010000010.1 coordinate 16,886, forward strand.
CTTAGGGGGCATTCACACCTACCTCGTTTGGTCCGGACTTTCGGACTTTACAGATAGTTCGGATCAAATTGACAGGTGTGAAAGCTCCCCCGGACCACGGTCCGGACTAAAGACCGAGTCTTTGGTCCAGCCTCAGGAGGTGGTCTCGGTCCGGACCATCCTGGACTAAGGTCCGCTACTGCGTAGTGTGAAAGCATGTTTTTGGAAGGTCCGAACTATCAGACCAAATACAGGACGTTACGTCACTTTCACCCCACGTGTAAGCTAAACAAAACAAACAGTATGAGCCGCGGCAACACCTGGGGAGAGGAGGAGACAAGATTCATCCTTCAAATATGGGCGGATGATAGAATAAAAGCTGAACTTGAGAGAACACACCGGAACACGGAAACCTTCCAGCTGTTCGCGGAGAGGATGAGAGAGGGGGGGTACGAGAGGACGGCCGAACAGTGTCACCTCAAACTGAAAAAGCTGCAACAGGCTTATAACAAGGCGCACGATGCCATTCGGAAGACCGGTGCGTCATCCAACGAAAAGGATAAATGTCCTTTTTATGATCAGCTGGACGGCATCCTTGGAACGCGCCCGACAAGCTCACCTGTCAGGGTGATGGAGTCTACACCCGCTGCGGGTGCGACCCCCAGCGCCGACACGTCATCTGGCAGCGGTCCCAGTGCTTCAGAAAGTGGTGAGTTGAGCCACATAATGTGTCTGCTATTGTCATTATTATTATTATTTGCAGTGTTATTTATACTTTGATTTCATGGGTGGACCCCAGGAAAATCAGTGGCTGCTGTGCATCTGCTAATGGGGATCCAATTACAAGAAACAAATAAACAAATAATTGTCCCTCTCTTGCCCAATAATCACACAGAGACATAAACACAAACAGAAACTGGTTGTTTGCTTCTATCTTCTGCCATTGCTGTGATGACTGTGCTGCATATAGCCTAACAACAACAACAACAACAACAAAAAAAACTTCATTTGTGATATGAGTACTCACAATGATCTGGGCTCAGGCATGTGCAGTGTTATATTTTATCAGTCATAAGGAGGGAGAGTACAGCTGCACCCCCAAAACACTTGCATCATTTTACCATAACTATCACCACCTTTAACAAGCTATCAGTTGTAGTTGTTATTTGTCATCATTACTTTTTTCTTGTCCTGACTGGGCCCCTCCAAATGTTGTTGCTGCTTCCATATTTCCCCAAGGGAACACCTGACTTGACTCGCATAACACAGCACATACAGATAGGATAGAATATAATGAAACTCTATAGCCAACACATGATGACATGATTGATTTTACTATTCTAGGTTTGTGGGTGGCCATATCGTATAGCTACTGCAGAATATTGTGAAGACATTTTTATAAATTCATAACTGCATTGCTACTCTTTTTACAGGAGTAACTGCTGCTTCCAGCTCTGCTGAGGATGGGCCAAGCACAGCAGCACCTCGCCGTGCTCGCAAGAGGAGGGCCAAGGAGATGCACTCGGAGATGATGGAGGAGTTTAACCGGGCAGAGGATGCTCATCAGGAGAGGGAGAATGCCACTCTGGAGAGGTGGATGGGAATGCAGCAGGAGGCTGAAGAGAGGCGCTTCAGGATGCTGCAGGAGCAACAGGCAACCACGAATGGCATGTTCATGAACATCATGCAGACATTCATGCAAAGCATGAGCCAACAACCTCCACAACCTGCAGCATCCTGGGGCCCCTTGTATCCTCCCCAGCAACCCTTATATCACCCACCTCCTCCTCCTCCTCGTGTTTCTGGGTGGTCTGCACAACAGTCCCACCCTCCACACCCACCTACCCGGGCCCACACTCCAAACCTTTTGGAGCAGAGCAGAGACCTGCTATATGGAGATGGAGAGAGTGAGGATAGGTACACTACACTATAGTATGGTGATCACATTTTGTCAAGTCAGGAGCAGAAAATTTTATTTTCAAAGATGGTCACGGGAGGGCTGTTCTGTTGTTGTGAGCTCTGAGCCGTTCTGGCTCCACTTCTCCTGCCTCTGAGAGCAATTTATTTAATTGAAGTTATTGTAATTAAAGACTCATTTTTAATGTAATATTTATTTTTATATAACCAAATCTGTTGAAGTTTCATACTACATCCTGATTTTTCTAAATAAATTTTGATGACATGATTGCACATTATGTTGTTTCTGTCCTTCAATCAAACGTACTGAAATGGCAGGTGCGTGACCAACAACACAAGATAAACAATTGCTATGGTAAAAAAAAAAATTTATTCCTGAGGGCTGTCTCTCATAGCACAATATGACACTTGTGTAATTCTGAACACAGAAATATCAAACAACATAAACACGCTCACACTGTGAATTATGCTCAAACTAGAGAGTAGAAAAATAAGTACACAAGGCATCCCTGATGTTAGTCCCACTGTCACCACCAATGTAATGGTCAGCAGGGTCTGGTCTCCCATCATGTTCATCATCTTCATCATCACTGATGTACTCTTCGTTGTGACTCTCACAAAAATTGTGGAGGACACAGCAGGCGAAGATGACGTCAGTGATGAAACTGACCTCAAAGTCTGATCGCCTCAATAGGCACCTCCATCTTCCCTTCAATCGTCCAAAAGCCCTCTCCACTGTCATTCTGGTTTGACTCAGGCAGGTGTTAAAAGCCGCTTGTGCCTGTGTTGTCCCTCTGCCCTCTGGGTATGGCTTCATTAGCCATGGCAGCAGTGGATATGCGGCATCTCCTAGGATAACTAGAGGGACATCCACATCCTGTATGGTTTTACTCCTTCCTGGCAGTAGTGTTCCATTCTGTCCTTGTTGGTAAAGGGACGAGTTTGAGAACACACGGGCATCGTGAACCCTCCCCGGCCAGCCAATGTTTACATCCCAAAATTTCATGTTGTGATCAACAACACCTTGGAGGATAACAGAATAGACCCCCTTACGGTTGTAATAATCTGCTGAGTTGTTAGGTGGTGCCAGGATGGGAATATGAGTTCCATCCACAGCTCCAGCACACTGTGGAAACTTCCATCTCTCACGGAATCCTCTGACGATTCCTTCAAGTTCAGCAGCTGAAGGTGTGTGGAGGTATTGTGGGGCCAGGATTTCATTTATGGCACTGACAACTTCTTGTGTAAAGGAACAGGCACTTGACAATCCCACACCAAAGAGGTGAGAGAGAGATCTGAGCTCGAGATTGGTTGCGAGCCTCCACAAGCAGATTGCCACACGCAACTCCACTGATACCGCTTTGCGAAATCTGGTATCCTGCCTGGTTAGCTGTCCTCGAAGAATGTTACACAGAACATTGAAGGTAGCTCTTGTCATTCTGAAGTTCCGCTGCCAATCAGTTTCTGTCCAACTGTCACACACTTGCTGCCACCATTCATGACACCGTGGTTTGACCCAAATGTTCCTGTAGAAGGGGGGAGGGACATAAATACAAATGTTAATGTCATTTGGTCACACCTGTGTTTACCCTACCTTGACACACAATGACAATTGTGCAAATGGTGTACTTGAAAGCTACAGGTACTGGGTAACCTAGTCGTCTGGTGTTGTATCTGTTTCTGGTGGCTTTGCAGGTAAAAGAGCCCAGAAAGCTTCTCTCAACACAGTTGAGAATGTTTGAAATGTTTAAATGCTTTTCTCACATCATTGTGTTGTTAGTTGTGACTGGCTGTGAGCATCTGTAATCAGCAATGTATTTGTTGATGATAATGTTTTGGTTTTTTTTATAGAGCACTTGTCAAACAAATGCACAAAGTGCTTTACAGATAGGACATCACAGAACAAGAACAAAAACAAGAATCAGGGTATAGTAGGAGTCTATTTTCTGTTTAGCCACTTTAAAAATACAGAACACTGGAATGTTTGTACAGCAGAAACCTAAATTCCTATAGGACTGAGACATACTGTATTATACTACGGTACATTGTATGTCGCATTGGAAGTGTGTTCTTTATGCCACAACACAGACAATGCTTTTGGGATTTTGCTGTCTAGGGAACAGTTTGGAGGCTAGTCCGAGTGCTAAGTTGCTAACAGCTGCTAACAAGACAATACAAGATCGTGAGGGGGTAAATCTACAGTCTAATGTTCATGTTGTTGTTGTAGTTGTTACAACCGTCAAAACAGACAGCACTCATTCCATCATGATCGCTCATCTTTTGAAACACACTACCACTCACCTTGTTTGCCTCCCCCAGAACGCTGCTAATGCCTGCAGGCTAGCTCGCAGTCTTCGCCTTCTTCGCCTTCTTGCCTGTCTACGTCGGAAATGCAAGCACATCAGGACATGAATCTGTTTGACTCGAACTAGTCTCGCGTATTGCGATTGTAGTTGTTGTTGCTGTTGCTGGAGGCGCAGCCAAAGTAGTGCCAGTGGAATGGAGTGAATCCGTGGATCCATTGTGGTGGGAGACGGTAAACAAACTATTCCTGCCTCAGAGCACTTCCTACGCGCTGACGTCAGATGCACACTCATCCAAAAGCCAATCACTGACGGCGCAGCCCTTATGGGTAATGACGTCATGACGTAGGTAGATCCTTTGGTCCGCTGGCATAATGGCAGTGTGAATGCGGACTTTACTGGACTAAATGGAAACATGTAAAAAAAAAAAAAGAGAGTCCGGACCTTGGTCCGGACTATTAGGTGTGAAAGCGACCTTAGATATTTGACCCTACTTCAATCAATCAATCAATCAATTAATTTTATTTATAAAGCCCAATATCACAAATCACAATTTGTCTTACAGGGCTTTACAGCATACGACATCCCTCTGTCCTTATGACCCTCACAGCTGATCAGGAAAAACTCCCCAAAAAACCCTTTAACGAGGGAAAAAAAACAGTAGAAAGCTCAGGAAGAGCAACTGAGGAGGGATCCCTCTTCCAGGACGGACAGACGTGCAATAGATGTCTATGTGATACTTGTATGTGCCCCTGTATCAAAAGGACTAGCCCTAGCTTGGCCCCCCCATTAAAACTGTCCTAGAACCACTACTGTCCATTTGTCATCTGATAAGTATCAACCAATCACGTTTGAAGATTGATCGAAATTCAATCACTGAACCTGTGGGCTTCGTCGATGGAGGTTTCACTTTTTTATTTTTGTCTTCATTCACACGTAGAAATCTATGATTACCCACAAGGAGCGCCCAGAAAAGGAAGTCTGGGCACTGAAATATCTGTCTCCGTCGCTAAACACTCATCATTGTTAGACTGATAGACGATGGTCCTTTCCTCACCTGAACCTGTCATAGTAGCCCTCACCTGTACCTGTCGTAATGCCCCGTCCCTCACCTGTACCTCTCATAATGCCCTGCCCAAACCCTGTACCTTTAAAGGAAAGATGACTCCTGCAGTCACTTTTACTCCGCTTTATTTATTTGTCAACATTTTGGTCAAGCATGGACCTTCATCAGGACATCCTGTTCGTTCAGTCAAGCATGGACCTTCATCAGGATCCTGTCCTGATGAAGGTCCATGCTTGACCGAAACGCTGACGAATGAATAAAGCAGAGTAAAAGTGACTGCAGGAGTCACCTTTTCTGTCAAAGGGGATCAACTCCCAGCACCACAAAAACACCAGTGAGAATGTACATGTTAATTGGACTTTGAGGACTTTACCTGGGATCCCAACCCTGTACCTGTCATAATAACCTGCCCCTCACCTGTATCTCTCACAACGCCCTGCCCCTCACCTGTATCTTTGGTAACGTCCCGCCCCTCACCTGTACCTCTCATAATGCCCTGGCCCTCACCTGTACCTGTCATAACACCCCTCATCTGCACCTGCCATAACGCCCCTCACCTGTACCTGCAATAACTCCCCTCACCTGCACCTGGCATAATGCCCCTCACCTGTACCTGCAATAACTCCCCTCACCTGCACCTGGCATAACGCTCCTCACCTGCACCTGTTATAACACCCCTCATCTGCACCTGACATAACACCCCCCACCAGTACCTGTAATATCTCCCCTCACCTGCACCTGTCATAACACCCCTCACCTGCACCTGTAATATCTCCACTCACCTGTACCTGTAATGTCTCCCCTCACCTGCACCTGTCATAACACCCCTCACCTGCACCTGTAATATCTCCCCTTTCCTGCACCTGTAATAACTCCCCTCACCTGTACCTGTCATAACACTCCTCACCTGTACCTGTCATAACATCCCCCAACTGTACCTGTAATATCTCCCCTCACCTGCACCTGTAATATCTCCCCTCACCTGTACCTGTCATAACACTCCTCACCTGCACCTGTCATAACACCCCCCACCTGTAGCTGTAATAACTCCCCTCCCCTGTACCTGTAATAACTCCCCTCACCTGCACCTGGCATAATGTCATAACACTCCTCACCTGCACCTGCCATAACACCCCTCACCTGTACCTGCAATAACTCCCCTCACCTGCACCTGGCATAATGCCCCTCACCTGTACCTGCAATAACTCCCCTCACCTGCACCTGGCATAACGCCCCTCACCTGTACCTGCAATAACTCCCCTCACCTGCACCTGGCATAACTCCCCTCACCTGTACCTGTAATAACTCCCCTCACCTGCACCTGGCATAATGCCCCTCACCTGTACCTGTTAAAACTCCCCTCACCCATACCTTTCATGACACCTCTCATCTGTACCTGTCATAACACCCCTCACCTATACCTGTCATAACGCCCCGCCCCTCACCTGTACCTGTCATAACGCCCCGCCCCTCACCTGTACCTCTCATAATGCCCTGCCCCGACCCTTTACCTGTCATAACGCCCCTCACCTGTACCTGTCATAACGCCCCACCCCTCACCTGATCCTGTCGTAATGCCCCCCAACTGTACCTGACATAACGCCTCTTACCTGTACCTGGCATAACACCCCTCATCTGTACCTGTCATAACACCCCTCACCTGTACCTGTCATAACATCTATCTCTCTCACCTGTAGTTACAGGTGTCCACAGCTGTTATGTTAGTCAGGATCTATTACCTGAAGCTGCTTCACAATCAAAGCTTTATTAACAAGGAAAGACTTGTGAAGCAGCTGAATAAAGTTTTTTAATTAAAACTTTGTTTTGAATCTGACAGACTCAAAGGATTGACACACCTGGCTCAGGTGAACTTCCTGTGGGCAGTCTGAGGTCGTGATCAGGTGTATTTCTGGTTTTCAGGATTTGCTGTCGGAGATGTTGGAATGTCGGCGCCGAGGCAGCGACTGCAGAAGTCATTCTCTTTGGATGAAACCAAAACAAAAATGGCATCCTGCATCATTAAGAGTGTTCTGTCAAAGAAGATGCAGGTGGAGCAAAACACCTGGAAAACCTCTGACCTGCAGAAGAAACCTGAGATGGGCCTCCATCAGCAGGGGAGGGACGGGGGAGGAGGAGGCGTGTCTAAAGCTCCAGTTCACATGGTCAGAGATGTGAGGAGTTTACTTAAAAACACCTACAGCCTGTCATTCTCCACAACAACAACACATGACAATAACAACCAGACATCAACTTTCAAGTTGATCACTCAGCAGGACAGCCCCCCCCCCACCTACCAGCAGGTGGTGGGGGTCAAAGGTTCACTGAATGCCCGAGGACATGTCACCAAGGTTACTGCAGCTCTCAGCCAATCACAGGACAGGGATCAGAGCAACAGACTCAGTCAACAAAGACGCGGCAGCGAGGCAATGATAAGAGAGACGGATGATGTCACCTGGCCTGTCAGCAGCGACCAATCAGGGAGAACCGGAGGTGTGAGTCACCAGGCTGGGACCTCCCTCCCCCCCTCAGTGTTTGTCCCACCCCCACCTCCCTCCTCCTTCAGACACCCCCAGGGGACCAAGCCTCCACCCTCCACCCAGGATCAGGATCTGGTTCTGGGGTTGGTGTCTCAGTCTGCCCCAAAAACCTCGCACCAGATCCTACACCCATGTTTCTACACCCCCTCCACCCTCCCGGTCCCCCCCCCCACCCTGCAGCCCCCCTCTGCCCTGCCAGTCTCCCCCCCCACCCTGCAGCCTTTCTCTGCCCTGCCGGTCTTCGCCCCCACCCTGCAGCCCCACCCGGAGAGGGTGAGCTTCATCCAGACTGAGCTGCAGGCGGTTCCTCCGCTTTGCCTACTGAAGAGGTCTGAGGAGAACTGGTTGACTGGGAGCACCTCCGACCACCTGGACACCTTCATCAGGACCAGGACTGCAAGAGACCATGACAACAACAGCAACACAGTGACACCTGCATCACAGGAGCAACATGAGCAACACAAGCAACATGAGCAACAGCACCCTCAACAGCAACTTCAGCAGCAGTTTCTGTGCAGCCTTCAGGGTTTTTTACCTGCACAGGTGGGCAGTGACTTCCTCATCGAAATCCCAGGTGCTGTTGCAGCACCTAGGGCCCTCCTCAGTAGCCTCGCCCCCCATGGTGGTCCCGCCCCCATACACATGATGCTAGAACCGAAAAGTGGGCAGTACTTCTACGTGGATGCGCCCCCACCACCTCAGAGGAAAATGCTGCTGGATCCAGAAACTGGTCAGTACATCCAGGTGTTCCTACCTGCAGCCAGATCCACCCCCAACACCGGCATGTTCCCAGTGCGCTGCGCAAAGTCCACCCCCACTGTGATGCACGTTTCCCCCGCTATGGTAAACCCCTCCCCCACCATGCAGTCAGTGATGCAGTTCCAGCCGACGGTTGCCATCTCCTCTCTGTACACACCACCCTGCCTCCCATCCACACTGCACCGACCATCAGTGAACTTCACCCATACAGCACCGTGATGACATCATCATCTCCATACAGATCAAACTTCCTGTTTTCAGAGTTCAGTAAAAATCACGACATCATTAACAAACTGTAAATCATAAAAAACAACAACAAATAAACATGATTGTTGAACTGAGTCTGCGCAATATCACTTTAAGTGTGATTATTAATTATCGATTATTGATAATTGATAATTGGTTACAGATGTATCTGTCGTCATGACATCATTTCACCTCAGACTGTTTTTAGGTTGTTGTTTGATTTTATTTTTGGAAGTTGATGACCTGAAACCAAAAACACACAAAGAAGAGATAAATTCATTTATTTCATTTTTGTATTGTGAAACAACATGGAATAATCACATCGTTAAAAAATGAAAACAATCACACAAAAACAATATTATATTATACAATATATGTATATAGCTTAATACATATAGCTTAAACTTTAAGAACCAGAAACACAAATACAAACAACAATGTGACATCATACGATTATTTATTTATTGATTTATTTACGTTCATGATTTTTATTAATAAATCAAAAAATAATGTGCTGTCAGTTCGGTGTGCTGCAGGGCTCCATACTAGGAACCAGTTTATTTTCAGTACTGGAAATTTTACTGTTTGGAAAACACTACACGTGTCTCTGTTACAGTGACAGAAAATAGTTTTAATATTTAATATTTCCTGTTTTTTGTTTCTTTATTCGACAGAAATGATTGATCAAGTTTAAACTTTTGATCTCATATTTTAATCTTTTGATCTCATGTTGAAACGTTTGATCTCGTTTTTAACTTTTGATCTCATGTTTTTTTAACTTTTGATTTCATGTTGAAACGTTTGATCTCATGTTTTTAACTTTTGATCTCGTTTTTTTTAACTTTTGATCTCATGTTGAAATGTTTGATCTCATGTTTTTAACTTTTGATCTCATGTTGAAATGTCTGATCTCATGTTTTTAACTTTTGATCTCATGTTTTTAACTTTTGATCTCGTTTTTTTAACTTCTGATCTCATGTTTTAAACATTTGATCTCATGTTTTAACTTCTGATCTCATGTTTTATACTTTTGATCTCATGTTTTAAACTTTTGATCTCATGTTTTTAACTTTTGATCTCATGTTTTAAACTTTTTATGTTATGTTTTTAACTTTTGATCTCATGTTTAAACTTCATGAAAATGATTTGATAATTCAGGTTTATTCTGTCTTCACCTCTGAGATGACACAAACACATAGGGTTGTTTTTCTTTCACTTTGATCGTCATTTTCACGAAAAGTTTTCAGGTTGTGAAAAGTTTAAAAAAACAAACATGTAGTTTAATATTAAAAAAATGTCATGTTGACGAAGAAAGGTTTGTTTTGTCACTTTTTGCTTAGTTTTGTTTTTACGGTCACACTATTAAAAATATTTTTTATTTTTTGATGTTATAAATAAACATAAATGAAAACTAAGAATTTGTTTTGTTTGTTTTTGTTTTGTTTTGTGTATCCTTCCTGCTTATGGTGTAAATATATTGAGGTATCCATGGCAAGAGACACCATTGTGAGGAAAAGTACAAACAATAAAAAATGTTATGATGAAACAGCTGTGAAATGAAGATTATAAAGTCCATTCAGTTTTAATTGGACATCGTGTACTCATTGAGCAATGACATCACACTGAGGTGCAGTTCTGGCTCATTGACGGAGGCAATTTGTTGACTTTAGAAAGAGACTGAAACAGATCGTCATGTTTCATGTTCTCTAGTCTCGCCACCAGACAGTCAGAGATCTCCGCCTTCTGATAGTCTGGGGACAATCCTTTCTATAGTGTGTTTAACACACCGGAGAAAATGGCCGGCAACAAAGCAACGCCTCTTGCATTTTTGAAAAGGACACGCCTTCTCGGAAATGTGCGCTCCCCCTTTTCTCGTTCGTAAGGAAACAAACACACAGAGAGCTTGAAAATTGATGCCGAGAGATTAAACTGTGTTTAAAAGAAAATATTTTTTCCAGCGGATGTCTTAGTTATAACTTGATTGAGCTAACTGGAGTAGTTTCATGTCGTATCCGACAACGGGAGGCTTTTAACAGATGAAGTCCTGATGTTAGCTTTGCTGCTGCTGTTAGCTGTCCCTGTCAGCTGCAGCCACTGCTGCTTTCTAGATATCGTGATTTCCCAAAACTGAGTAAATACCACACATAGCAACACAAAACTGCTTTGCTAGCTCAATCATGTTGTAACTAAGATACCCGCTGGAAAAGATATTTTTTTCACGGACCGTTTAATGAGTTATTACCTATTAAAGACATCGCTAATGGCTGACAGGGCTAACAGCTAATGGTTAGCCCAGCTAAACGTGCACACAGAAATAGTAATGTTTCTTCAGTCATTGTGTTTATAGACTTTACAAACATCGGATTAGTCTAAACGGTGATATAGTGATGTGAAAAATGTGATATATATACATTTAGCTATATATACATATATATATATACATATACATATATATAGCTAAAAGCTCTGCTGGTTTTCTACCTGGAAGTATTTGTAAACAACAAGGCGATTCCCTCTATAGTCCTGCTGGACGGATGAATCATGGCCTTGTAAAAGATGATGTTTGTTTCTTTTAGTTGGCGAGAATGTGTCGCCGCAAACGCGACAAACATCAGCTAACTCTGACAGCGTTTTCTGCGAGCGCAACTTGAGCCATTTTGTACCGGTACACGTGTTTCTAGTCGGACTATGTTTACGAGCACAAGAGTTCAGCGAACCACCAAAGGACCGCCCTGCAGATTTACTATTGGTTCTGCAACGTAGGGAATTTTTTTAAACTCTGAAATTGTATTGCCACAGTTGGAAGGTAACTGACCTGAGTACTCAAGTAACTTCATGCAAGTTCAAATTCAAGATACTTTTACTTTAGTATTTCCATTTCCTGCTCCACTATCTGTCCAGTAAAACCCATGCATCTCCAGATGTTGAATGTTTGTGATAAACTGACGGATGAAGTGTTCCTTTATGTGTTGATGTTTGTGATAAAGTAAAGGATGAAGTGTTCCTTTATGTGTCGGATGTTAGTGATAAACTGAAGGATGAAGTGTTCCTTAATGTGTTGGATGTTTGTGATAAACTGAAGGATGAAGTGTTCTTTTATGTGTGGATGTTTGTGATAAACTGAAGGATGAAGTGTTCTTTTATGTGTGGATGTTTGTGATAAACTGAAGGATGAAGTGTTCTTTTATGTGTTGGATGTTTGTGATAAAGTGAAGGATGAAGTGTTCCTTTATGTGTGGATGTTTGTGATAAACTGAAAGATTAAGTGTTACTTTATGTGTCAAACTGTCATCTCTGATAAAACTACAGATCATGTCACAGGTGTGATTCCTTCTCAGTCTACATCGACTTATGACATCATCACAGTCACACCTTCGTACTGGGCTGGCTGATGTCAGCATCTTTCTCCTCTTCGTCCTCGCACGGCGGCGGATCATCAAACCCCTGAAAACCTCTGAAGGAGGGGCTGATGGGAAACCGTCTGAGCCAGCTGGTCCGTCTCACCATACCCATCCCTAGAGGAAGATCATAGGAGGAAGAGGAGGAGGAGAAGGAAGAACTCCACTCAACCAAACCTCTCTCCTGTTTGGAACCTGGAGACACAAAGAAGGAAATATGCTGTAAACACAAACACACCACAACAACAAATGTCCAAACACCTGCAACGAGTCAGCCCAACAATGTTTTTACACCTTCAGTCTGAAACAGCTGAGGTGTTCACCAGGAACTAATAACCAGGAACTAATGACGATCTAGGTGTCGACCAGGAACTACTAACAGTTGAGGTGTTCACCAGAAACTAATAACCAGGAACTAATAACTGCCAAGGAGATGACCAGGAACTAATAACAGCCGAGGTGTTCACCAGGAACTAATAACCAGGAACTAATAACGGCCGAGGAGTTGACCAGGAACTAATAACAGCCGAGGTGTTCACCGGGAACTAATAACAGCTGAGGTGTTCACCAGGAATTAATAACCAGGAACTAATAACAGTCGAGGTGTTCACCAGGAAATAAAAACAGCTGAGGTGTTCACCGGGAACTAATAACAGCCGAGGTGTTCACCGGGAACTAATAACCAGGAACTAATAACAGCTGAGGTGTTCACCAGGAACTAATAACCAGGAAGTAATGATGGCAGAAGTATTTAAAAGAGACACGATAAGATACACCTTTATTGATCCCACAATTGAGAAATTCTAGTGCAGCAGTTAAGGAGAAAGAGTCAGATAAAAAATTTCAAAATTTAAACTCAAAACTTAAAACTGGGCATGCAAAATGAAGTAAAAAAATACAAGAAGCGGTGTGAATTAAAGAGAGCATACCTAGTGCGAGTGATTGTATGTGCAAAAAACAGCAAACAACAACAAGGGGGGCAGTAAGCTTATAATGGTGTTTATAAAGTGTCCATGGTGCAGTTTATTATGAGCAGTGCTGGTTATGTAGCCTGACCGCAGCAGGCAGGAAGGACCTGCGATAGCGTTCCTTCACACACTTTGGGTGAATCAGTCTATCGCTGAAGGAGCTCTCCAGAGCTTTTATCTCCTCCTTGATCAACTTGTCCAGTCTCTTGCTATCTGCGTTGCTGCCCCAGCAGACCACTCTGTAAAAGATGGCTGATGCCACCACAGTGTCAAAGAAGGTCTTCAGGAGCGCTCCCTGCACTCCAAAAGACCTGAGCCGCCTCAGCAGGTAGAGTCTGCTTTGGCCTTTCCTGTACAGTGCTGTTATGTGATCAGTCCAGTCCAGTTTATTGTTAAGATGAACACCCAGGTATTTATAAGATGTCACCATCTCAATGTCCTTTCCCTGGATGTTCACCAGTGTTGGGGGGAGGAGTCTGCGCCTGTGGAAATCCACCATCAGCTCTTTGGTTTTACCCGCGTTAATCTGAAGGTGGTTCTTCAGGCACCAGTCCACAAAGTCCTGGTTCAGTTCTCTGTATTCCCTGTCGTCCCCATCTGTGGGGACCGACTATGGCAGAGTCATCAGAGAACTTCTGCAGATGACAGGTGGGGGTGTGGTATGAAAAGTCTGCAGTGTAGAGGGTGAAGAGGAACGGTGCCAGCACTGTCCCCTGTAGGGCCCCCGTACTGCAGACCACCAAATCCGATACACAATCCTGGGTCCTGACATACTGCGGCCGGTCCGTGAGATAGTCCAGGATCCAGGATGTGAGGTGATTAGCCACCCCTATGTGCTCCACTTTGTCACTCAGAAGTGCAGGCTGTATGGTGTTGAAAGCGCTGGAGAAGTCAAAGAACATGATTCTCACAGAGCTTCCAGGCTTCTCCAGATGAGAAAGAGCTCTATGCAGGAGGAAGATGACGGCGTCGTCCACCCCAATGCCAGGCTGGTAGGCAAACTGCAGCGGGTTCATTGAAGGGCCTACTGCGGGGCGAAGACGAGACAAGACCAGGCGCTCCAGAGTCTTCATGAGGTGTGATGTTAATGCCACTGGTCTGAAGCTGCTGAAGTCCTTGATGTCCGGGGGAGCGGGAGTGTTGAAGCAGTGTGCCAGGAGTGTAGGTCAGGGGGAAGGTGAAGGTGAGGATGAGGGGGGATGCAGCCGTGATGTCTGGGCCAGGGGAGAGGCAGACTGATCAAATCTATTGAAGAACAGATTCAGATCATTCACCCACTTCTGGTTGCCTCTGGTCTGGGAGTCTGGTTGTTTGTGTCCTGAGATGGTTTTCAGACCTCTCCAGACTCCGCTGATGTCACTCTGCTGCAACTGTTCCTCCATCTTCTTTTTATATCCTTCCTTTCCCCGCCTGATGTTTCTCCATAGCTCCTTCTGCGCGGCCTTCAGCTCCTCCTTATTTCCAGAGTTAAAAGTTCTCCGCTTCTCCTTCAGGAGAGCTTTTATATCTGGAGTAATCCAGGGTTTGGTGTTGGAGAAGCAGCATACAGTCCTGGTGGGTACAGTGCTTTCCACACAGAAGTTAATATAATCCGTAATGCATGATGTCAGTCTGTCAGTGTTCCTCCCCATGGGAATCGCTGAGTACCTCCCACACAGTGGCCTTGAAGCAGTCTTTCAGGGCCTCCTCGGCCTCCTGAGACCACTTCTTCACAGTGCGGGTGGTTGCTGGTTCTCTCTGCACCAGAGGTCTGTAGACAGGCAGAAGATGAACCAGGTTGTGATCAGCTCTTCCCAGGGGGGACAGGGGGGGTGAGTGATATGCCTCCTTGGTGTTGGCATAAAATAGTGTTTTATTGTCTCTGGTGTGGCAGGAAACATTAGGAACCAATAACCAGGAACTAATAATGGCACTGAAAAATCCTTCCATGTGATAAGTTTAACTGATTTTAAAGGTGACTGGTGTTCTGGATCATGTGATGATCTGTCCACTCAAAGAGGTTTTTACACTACAAGTCACATTCACACACACCAACACACACACACACACACACACACACACACTCACACAAAGTGTGTTTATAATTGTTTTTCTTCATCACTATAAGACAGATTCATCTCACTCAACACTGTCATCCACGACAACAGCTGACCATCTGTGTGTGTGTGTGTGTGTGCATGTTTTACCTGGTATCGTGTTGTCGAGACAAAAAGCCAGAAAACCGCCAACAAACATTTCAGTCGACAAAAGAACCGTCAGAATCTGATCCAGCTCCGTCAGACCTGAACACACACACACACATTTTACACAAACTTTATTTAAACCTTACAGTAATGATGTCTTTGACCTTTGACAGAGGCTTTCGGTCACAGTCGAGATGACGGATGTCCGCACAAAGGAGCTGATCCTGGATCAGATTATCACAAAAACCTTTGTCTACGTATGAAAATCAAAACATGTAAAATGAAAAACGATTCATCAAGAGTTAAACTTTATCCAGAAAAATAACAAGACGTTACACACACACACTCACCTGTGTTGATGGAGTCGGGGTGTGCATCAAGGTACGTTGGCAGAGTCAAACCGAAAAACATTGAGAACCCAAGAACGAAAAGATTTCTGGATGAGTTCAAATCCACCAGCTGCAGGTTAGACAGCCCTACAGCCGTGATCATACCTGAGAGACACCGACACACCTGGATCATTATGACATCACTGACAGACCTGGTTCATTATGACATCACAGACACACCTGGATTATTATGACATCACTAACACACCTGGATCATTATGACATCACTGACACACCTGGATCATTATGACATCACGGACACACCTGGTTCATTATGACATCATTGACACACCTGGAT
This sequence comes from Epinephelus malabaricus, assembly GCA_037127435.1. Taxonomy (NCBI): domain Eukaryota; kingdom Metazoa; phylum Chordata; class Actinopteri; order Perciformes; family Serranidae; genus Epinephelus; species Epinephelus malabaricus. The sequence goes on from JANUFT010000010.1 coordinate 32,929, forward strand.
TATTATGACGTCACTGACACACCTGGATTATTATGACATCCCTGACACACCTGGATCATTATGACATCACTGACACACCTGGAGTATTATGACATCCCTGACACACCTGGATCATTATGACATCACTGACACACTTGGATTATTATGACATCACTGACACACCTGGATTAATATGACATCACTGACACAGCTGGATCATCATTGACATCACAGACACACCTGGAGTATTATGACATCCCTGACACACCTGGATCATTATGACATCACTGACACAGCTGGATCATCATTGACACACATGGATTATATTGACATCACTGACACACCTGGATTATTATGACATCACTGACACACCTGGATTATTATGACATCACTGACACACATGGATTATTATGACATCACTGACACACATGGACTATTATGACACCACTGCCACACCTGGATTATTATGACATCACTGACACACCTGGATTATTATGACATCACTGACACACCTGGATTATTATGAAACCACTGATACACCTGGATTATTATGACACCACTGACACACATGGATTATTATGACATCACTGACACACCTGGATTATTATGACATCAATAACACACCTGGAGTATTATGACATCCCTGACACACCTGGATCATTATGACATCACTGACACAGCTGGATCATCATTGACACACATGGATTATATTGACATCACTGACACACCTGGATTATTATGACATCACTGACACACCTGGATTATTATGACATCACTGACACACATGGATTATTATGACATCACTGACACACATGGACTATTATGACACCACTGCCACACCTGGATTATTATGACATCACTGACACACCTGGATTATTATGACATCACTGACACACCTGGATTATTATGAAACCACTGATACACCTGGATTATTATGACACCACTGACACACATGGATTATTATGACATCACTGACACACCTGGATTATTATGACATCAATAACACACCTGGATTATTATGACATCACTGACACCTGGATTATTTTGACATCACTAATACACCTGGATTATTATGACATCACTAACACACCTGGATTATTATGACATCACTGATACACCTGGATCATTATGTCATCCCTGACACACCTGGATCATTATGATATCACTGACACACCTGGATTATTATGACATCCCTGACACACCTGGATTATTATGACATCATTGACACACCTGGATTATTATGACATCATTGACATACCTGGATTATTATGACATCATTGACACACCCAAATTATTATGACATCACTGACACACCTGGATTATTATGACATTATTGACACACCCAAATTATTATGACATCACTGACACACCTGGATTATTATGACATTATTGACACACCTGGATTATTATGACATCAATAACACACCAGGATTATTATGACATCACTGACACACCTGGATCATTATGTCATCCCTGACACACATGAATTATTATGACATCATTGACATACCTGGATTATTATGACATCATTGACAAACCTGGATTATTATGACATCATTGACAAACCTGGATTATTATGACATCCCTGACACACCTGGATTATTATGACATCACTAACACACCTGGATCATTATGACATCACTGACACACCTGGATTATTATGACATCACTAGTACATCTGGATTATTATGACATCACTGACACAACTGGATTATTATGACATCACTGACACACCTGGATTATTATGACATCATTGACACACCTGGATTATTATGACATCAATAACACACCTGGATTATTATGACATCATTGACACGCCTGGATTATTATGACATCCCTGACACACCTGGATTATTATGATATCACTGACACAGCTGGTTCATTATGACATCAATAACCCACCTGTACAGGTACAGGTGGGTTATTGATGTCATAATGAAAAGATACAACCTGTGACAGTGACTCACCGAACAGCGTGCAGAACATCCCTCCTAGGATGGGATCCGGCAGGGAGGCGAACAGAGCTGTGAATTTTCCGACTGATCCCAGAATCAACATGATTCCTGCTCCATACTGCACCACCCGCCTGCTGCCCACCTGCACAGAGGGTCAATGAATCAAACGTCCATCTCATGAACTGACTGCAGGAAACTCTCCTGGTCTTTGTTTAATATTCACACCACCTACTGTTCCGATCGTCAGCTGCAGTTTGACCAAAATACCAGGATGCACTTCCTGTCTCATTTTACAGTTCTCACACATACACATTTTTCTGACCCACAATCCCTTGCACAGTGGACAATACGTCTCATCGACTGAGCTGCAGATGGACGGTAATTTAGCAACATCTGATAGAAGCTGTGAAGACGGCGGACAATTTGTTTGAGTTTCACAACTTTTGTGTTCAATTAATATTTAGATAAACTTTAATAAACACAAATAAACAATAAACGACAGATTTAATTTAAATTATAGTTTTTATCACTAAAATGTTTTTATTTATATAAGATTTTTATTTACATAAGATTTTAATTTCAGATGGTTTCATAGAAACAATAAAACATTTAAACTGACCCGAACGACAAACACCAAAAAGAGACTGAAGACATTTGTAAAAAACAACTTTTCTCTAACAAACGCTAAAAGATCCGACCTGAGGACTTGTTGCGAAAACATACGGACTAGTTAAAGAGGACTAGTTTCAGAGACACAAGTACTAGTTGGAGAGACCTGAGGAATAGTTTGAAGCCGCTTTTACAAGGCCAGATTTTCCGCAAATGTTGGGCCATTTTGCCTGCAAACTGTGAGTGTTTAGACACACAGGCCAAAGAGGCCATTAACTGTCAGATGACAGGACGGTGAAGAACGGGGCGAACTTACAAGAGAATCACCGCAGGACTGACCAGCCGCGGCTTCCCTCCCACGTCACTGTTTACGTCACACGCTGAGCTACATGTTTTGTTACTTGCTCACGCCCCCCATTGCCCCGAAAAAGGCACATTCTGTATAAACAAAAGTAGGTAGGCGGCATTTTGCTGCACTCCCCGATATTGTTTTTATACTGCCAATGCTGAAAACAGACTGATTGGGCTTTACTACAAATTTACACAATTCCTATCTAAAAAGGGCTTCACAGACAAAAGGACTAGTTGCAGGGATGTGAGGGCTAGTTGCAGGGACATGAGGACTAGTTGCAGGGATGTGAGGGTTAGTTGCAGAGACATGAGGACTAGTTTCAGAGACAAGAGGACTAGTTGCAGGGATCTGAGGGCTAGTTGCAGGGACCTGAGGACAAGTTTCAGAGAAATTGGAACTAGTTGCAGGAACATGAGGACTAGTTACAGAGGACTAGTTGCACATACCTGAGGACTAGTTGCACATACCTGAGGACTAGTTTCAGAGACCCAAGGACTAGTTGCAGAGACATGAGGACTATTTGCAGATACCTGAGGACTAGTTTCAGAGACCCTGTTGCAGCCACAGCCTGGCCTCCAGTTTTTTCACTTGTGTTTCCCCTACCCTTGTGTCCCCTGTGCTCCTCTGTCTGTTTCTCTGTGTCTGTGTCTGTGTGGTGAGCGTGGCTCTCCTCTGCTTCCAGCTCCCTGGTCACTGCTGATCTGACACACCTGTTCCAAGCCAGTCACCTGCAAACCATCAGCTCATCAGCCCTACAGTATATCTACCCCAGTTTTCCAGCCGCTCATCGCCAGATTGTTGTTTCACTGCTGCGGTAGTATGCTTCAGGCCAAATCTATAGTGTTCTAAAGCTTTGCTTCTCTGTGACTTTTCAGTGCTTAACTTAATTTACTCCTCTGCTGCAGATCCATCACCTGCTCATCCACTTACTCCAGCCACTTACCTGCATGTCCGCCTCTCCACATCACTGCTGCCTTCATCTACTGTGGATCTCCTTGCCCTTGCCATCAGCCCTCCATCCAATACCCCCCCCCCCCCCCCCCCCCACAATAAAAGACAATAAATACAACAACACCCCTCTCCGTGTCCTACACTTGGATCTCCACCATTGTTTGTAACAGACCCGAGGACAAATTGCAGGGACATAAGGACTAGTTGCAGGGCCCTAAGGACTAGTTGCAGGGCCCTAAGGACTAGTTGCAGGGACATGAGGACTAGTTGCAGGGACCTAAGGACTAGTTACAGGGACATGAGGACTAGTTGCAGGGGCCTAAGGACTAGTTGCAGGGCCCTAAGGGCTAGTCGCAGGGACCTAAGGACTAGTTGCAGGGATCTGAGGGTTAGTTGCAGGGACCTAAGGGCTAGTTGCAGGGACCTAAGGACTAGTTGCAGGGACATGAGAACTAGTTGCAGGGACCTGAGGACTAGTTGCAGGGACCTAAGGACTGTTGCAGGGACCTGAGGGTTAGTTGCAGGGACCTAATGGCTAGTTGCAGGGACCTGAGGAGTAGTTGCAGGGACATGAGGACTAGTTGCAGGGACCTAAGGACTAGTTGCAGGGCCCTAAGGACTAGTTGCAGGGACATGAGGATTAGTTGCAGGGACATGAGGATTAGTTGCAGGGACCTAAGGACTAGTTGCAGGGCCCTAAGGACTAGTTGCAGGGACATGAGGATTAGTTGCAGGGACCTAAGGACTAGTTAGAGGGACATGAGGACTAGTTGCAGGGACCTAAGGACTAGTTGCAGGGCCCTAAGGGCTAGTCACAGGGACATAAGGACTAGTTGCAGGGACATGAGAACTAGTTGCAGGGAACTGAGGACTAGTTGCAGGGACCTAAGGACTGTTGCAGGGACCTGAGGGTTAGTTGCAGGGACCTAATGGCTAGTTGCAGGGACCTGAGGAGTAGTTGCAGGGACATGAGGACTAGTTGCAGGGACCTAAGGACTAGTTGCAGGGACATGAGCATTAGTTGCAGGGACCTAAGGACTAGTTGCAGGGACATGAGGACTAGTTGCAGGGACCTAAGGACTAGTTGCAGGGCCCTAAGGACTAGTTGCAGGGACCTAAGGACTAGTTGCAGGGACATGAGGACTAGTTGCAGGGACCTGAGGACTAGTTGCAGGGACCTAAGGACTAGTTGCAGGGACATGAGGACTAGTTGCAGGGACCTAAGAACTAGTTGCAGGGACCTGAGAGCTAGTTGCAGGAGGTTCTGGGATGCTGATCCAGTATGTTTCTACCAAACCAGTGGGTGTGAGATCTCATGGCCTCAGTTACCTTGGTGATGCCCAGGACGCCTATATTTGGACTGGAAGACGTGGAGCCATTTCCTGTCCCCAACAGTCCAGCAATGATGCAACATACGCCTTCAGTGAAAATCCCTCTGAAACAAACAACAACCAGAAATCAGTAAACAGCTGTTGGACAGAGGTAAGGTTACATGACTTCCTGTTTACTTCCTGTTTCACCTGTTGATGGCGTGGACCGGAGGGGGTGGGGCTCCAGACAGACGAGCACAGGCATAATAATCGCCAATCGACTCCACGATGCCCGCCATGGTGGCACTCAGCATACCCAACACGCCAGCAACTGTTACTACCGGCAACCCCCACTGGCCTATGAGAAACCAGAGGTGTGAAGCCCGTGATTGGCTGACGTCAGTGACAGGTGTGAATTCCGTGATTGGCTAACGTCAGTGACAGGTGCGAAGCTAGTGATTGAATGATGTCAGTGACAGGTGTGAAGCCCATCATTGGCTGACGTCAGTGACAGGTGTGAAGCCCGTGATTGGCTGACGTTAGTGACAGGTGTGAAGCCCATCACTGGCTGACGTCAGTGACAGGTCTGAAGCCCATGATTGGCTGGTGTCAGTGACAGGTGTGAAGCCCGTGATTGGCTGATGTCAGTGACAGGTGCGAATTCCGTGATTGGCTGATGTCAGTGACAGGTGCGAATTCCGTGATTGGCTGATGTCAGTGACAGGTGCGAAGCCTGTGATTGAATGATGTCAGGTGTCTTACAGGGGTAGGGTACTCTGAACCAGGGTGATGAGGCCATGATGTCACCACGGGCATCGGTCCGAGCCTTGTGTCCATAGCGACCAGGATCACTCGGCAACAGATTTGTCAGCGTGAGAATGTAGCAAACCAGCCAGACAACCATGATGGCGAGGATGATCTGAGAGACACAACAGAAAGTTGGAAACTGACACCTCCCCTTACACTTTAACTGATACGTAACCTGACACCTCACCTGACAATTTAACTGACACCTCAACTGACACCTTAACTGACACCTCACCTTACACTTTAACTGACACTTCACCTGACACTTTAAATGACACTTCAGCTGACACTTCACCTGACACTTTAAATGACACTTCACCTGACACTTCACCTGACACTTTAACTGATACGGAACCTGACACCTCACCTTACACTTTAACTGACACTTCACCTGACACTTTAAATGACACCTCACCTGACACTTTAAATGACACTTCACCTGACACTTTAAATGACACCTCACCTGACACTTTTAATGACACTTTAACTGACACTTCACCTTACACTTTAACTGACACTTCACCTGACACTTTAACTGACACCTCACCTGACACTTTAAATGACACTTCACCTGACCCTTCACCTGACACTTTAAATGACACTTCACCTGACACTTCATCTGACACTTTAAATGACACTTCACCTGACACTTTAAATGACACTTCACCTGACAAATTAACTGACACTTCACCTGACACTTTAACTGATACGGAACCTGACACCTCACCTTACACTTTAACTGACACTTCACCTGACACCTCAACTGACAATTTAACTGACACTTCACCTGACAATTAAACTGACACTTAACCAGACACTTTAACTGACACTTCACCTGACAATTTAACTGACACTTCACCTGAAACTTTAACTGACACTTCACCTGAAACTTTAACTGACACTTCACATGAAACTTTAACTGACACTTCACCAGACACTTTAACTGACACTTCACCTGAAACTTTAACTGACACTTCACCTGACACTTTAACTGACACCTCACCTGACACTTTAACTAACACCTCACCTGACACTTTAACTAACACTTCACCTGACACTTTAACTGATATGGAACCTGACACCTCACCTTACAGTTTAACTGACACTTCACCTGACACTTTAACTGACACCTCACCTGACACTTTAACTAACACCTCACCTGACACTTTAACTAACACTTCACCTGACACTTTAACTGATATGGAACCTGACACCTTACCTTACATTTTAACTGACACTTCACCTGACACTTTAACTGACACCTCACCAGACAATTTAACTGACACTTCACCTTACATTATAACTGACACTTCACCTGACACTTTAACTGACACCTCACCTGACACTTTAACTAACACTTCACCTGACACTTTAACTGATATGGAACCTGACACCTCACCTTACAGTTTAACTGACACTTCACCTGACACTTTAACTGACACCTCACCTGACAATTTAACTGACACTTCACCTTACAGTTTAACTGACACTTCACCTGACACTTTAACTAACACTTTAACTAACACTTCACCTAACAATTTCACTGACACTTCACCTGACACTTTAACTGACACCTCACCTAACAATTTAACTGACACTTCACCTGACACCTCAACTGACAATTTAACTGACACTTCACCTGACAATTAAACTGACACTTAACCAGACACTTTAACTGACACTTCACCTGACAATTTAACTGACACTTCACCTGAAACTTTAACTGACACTTCACCTGAAACTTTAACTGACACTTCACATGAAACTTTAACTGACACTTCACCAGACACTTTAACTGACACTTCACCTGAAACTTTAACTGACACTTCACCTGACACTTTAACTGACACCTCACCTGACACTTTAACTAACACCTCACCTGACACTTTAACTAACACTTCACCTGACACTTTAACTGATATGGAACCTGACACCTCACCTTACAGTTTAACTGACACTTCACCTGACACTTTAACTGACACCTCACCTGACACTTTAACTGACACCTCACCTGACACTTTAACTAACACCTCACCTGACACTTTAACTAACACTTCACCTGACACTTTAACTGATATGGAACCTGACACCTTACCTTACATTTTAACTGACACTTCACCTGACACTTTAACTGACACCTCACCTGACAATTTAACTGACACTTCACCTTACATTATAACTGACACTTCACCTGACACTTTAACTGACACCTCACCTGACACTTTAACTAACACTTCACCTGACACTTTAACTGATATGGAACCTGACACCTCACCTTACAGTTTAACTGACACTTCACCTGACACTTTAACTAACACTTTAACTAACACTTCACCTAACAATTTCACTGACACTTCACCTGACACTTTAACTGACACCTCACCTAACAATTTAACTGACACTTCACCTGACACTTTAACTGACACCTCAACTGACAATTTAACTAACACTTCACCTGACACTTTAACTAACACTTCACCTAACAATTTAACTGACACTTCACCTGACACTTTAACTGACACTTCACCTAACAATTTAACTGACACTTTAACTGACGCCTCAACTGACAATTTAACTAACACTTCACCTGACACTTTAACTGACGCCTCAACTGACAATTTAACTAACACTTCACCTGACACTTTAACTAACACTTCACCTAACAATTTCACTGACACTTCACCTGACACTTTAACTGACACCTCACCTAACAATTTAACTGACACTTTACCTGACACTTTAACTGACACTTTACCTTGCACTTTAACTGACACTTCACCTGACACATCACCTGGCTGGTCATCTGACACATCACCTAATAGGTCACCTGACACGTCACCTGACACATCACCTGACAGGTCACCTGACACATCACCTAATAGGTCACCTGACATGGCACCTGACACATCACCTGACAGGTCACCTGACACATCACCTATTTGTATTTGTGTTTTCCTTTATTAGTTTATTTACAGGAAACATTTTGAAGATCTGGACTTTGGTGGAGGTCAGGCCTTTCTCCCTGCTGTAAACAGGAACAGGAAGTGATGTCGCTCTCAGGTACTGAGCAAACAGCACGATGAGCAAAATACACCTGCAGACAGACACAGAGACAGAGACAGACACGTGACAAGATCACATGCTGAGGAAGAGCTTCTGATTTAATATTGAGCTTTTGGATTGTCAAGAGAGATACAAACATCAAGAACAAGTGGAATACCTTCATAAAAAATACAGTTATATTTTTCTATCAATTTTTTTTTTCTTGACTTGGAAACCTCAATGTAGGTTTATTTTTCCAACTGACAAACGTTGCTAGCTAGCTAACCAACTGCAAACTGCTGGCTCTGTGAGCCTCAGCTTCCCACAGAGAACCAGGTGGGAAAATAATACTAACCTCATGCAAGAAAGGCGCAGAAGCTTACTTCCTTATTACTTGCTAGCTAAGAAACTACTTTTTGTGTGTGTGTGTGTGTGTGTTGTTGTTGTTGTTGCTAGCTAATGAAAAAAATCGTTTTTGCTAGCTAGCTAGCTAGAAACGCTACAACCTTGGCAGTTGTTTGGTTGCTATAGCAACATGGCCACTGAAACTACAACAGCGGCAGTAAGGGACACGTTGCTTCTCCAGTTTTTGAGTACCCTGAGGACATAAAATCAGACAATGGAAGAATACAGTTCAAACACAGACTCCAAAGAGAATATCCAGAGACTTTATATGCTGACCGCTTTAATAACACTGGTGTTGTTACCAATCTGCTGTTTTACACTGAGCATATCACTTAGGCTGACCAAACGTCCTCTTTTGCCCGGACATGTCCAATTTTCACATCCCGTCCGGGGCGTCCGGGGGTTTTTTCTTGTCACGTAAATAACAGTGCCCAAGCAATAAGCAGGACAGACAATAAGATTTTATTTATTTTTACACTACATTTTTACTGAAAGCTGACCGAATCCGACCCGAGCCCGAATACAAGCTACATTTTTGACCAAACCCAGCCCGACCCGTCGGGTACCGTCGGGCTCGGCTCGCCACACTCTAGTGTGTGTATGTGTCCCCTATTGGGGCCGATCTGAATTTCTGTCTTTGAGAGATATTATTTTGTACTATAACTGAATTTTCTATCCATACATATACATTTTAAATATATTAAAATGATAAGGCGTCTTTGAGTAAACTGCAAGTATCATTTAAGTAGGCTATGTTGTGGCCGGCCGAATGTCTTCTTTTTTGGAATTCAAAATATCGTCACCCTATATCACTGCATGGCATACAGCCATATCACAGCACTACAGCTTCTGCGTCAAGAGAGGAATCTGCAAGGGGAGACAAATTCAGATCTTTGAGGATGAAGATAAGTGCCAAGAGAGAAGGATATTGACCAAAAACTTTTACCAAAATGGTACAATCATGGTGCAAGGCAGTGAACCCTCGGTTCCTTTGTACAAAGCTTTCCTACTCTGAAGAAAATAGCAGCATCTAAAAAGAACACAGGAAGCATTCCGAGCTCTCCCATCACCACACGCACCACAACAGCAGACAGCCAGGTCCACAGCACTGCTCAAAGCTCCCCCATGCCTGAACATAACAACCAGCACCCAGACCAACACACCATCAGCCTCCTGAGAGACAGACTGGCTCTGACAGAACAGCTACTCCCCACCAGCACCACACCACACCCTAACCTCCAGGAACAACTCAGCCAAGATAAGCACCAGATGGAGACTACTACACAAGAGCTGAGGGAACAGATGTCCAACCTGCAGAAGGACAAACAGGCCCTCGTCACAAAGCTGTGGGAAACAAGAGACACCATGAGAAGAGAAATAGCGCAGATGAGAGACGAGATGACAAGGGAATTATCAGCCATCATGGTGGAGTTACAGCACAGAACACAGACTGTAGAGATGCCTACATGTATAGAAGAGCCACAACTTCTCACACCCCCAGCCCTCCAATCACTGAGCCCCCACCACCCAGTGAGGATGCAGCACAGGAAAGACAAGATCCACACTGGCACCACCAACCTGCGTGAGGAGCAGGAAGAGGTTGGTAGTCTGGTCACCAACATAGCAGAGGAAGCAGCCACATCCTTTCCAAACTCACGTATCACCATCTCTACCCTGCTACCCCACAGAGACTTTCACCCCGAGACCATCCACAGGGTGAACACTGACATCACCAGAGGCTGTGCCTCGTTCCCTAATATGTACATTGCACATCATCCAACCATAACTCCTGAGCACCTGTTTGACCACTCCCACTTAAAAAAGCAGGCAGTGGGCATATTTTCCAAAACACTGAAGGATGTGGCACTGGGCCGTCAAAGCCTCCATCTCACACCAACCAGAGGACCAGTCAAAGGACCTACCAGGGACCATCATTATGCACCAGACCCCGTCAGGAGCCAAAGACCTCCCAGACATCCACACAGACCCAGCATACCCCACAGACCCCCACTACCACCACCTCCAGCAGCAAAGTCAGACAGGCCCTGACTCTACTAACCCACACCAAACCAGAGAGTCTACCAGAACCAAGAGCCTGGTCCCCGGCCCCTGTCCAACCCCGTCCCACAGTTACAGCAGACAGAGTCACACCAAGCCCCACACAGCTACGCAGAGGCCCTCCAAGGACGAGTGGACCGAGAAGGGATAAATGAGATTAAGCAACTCCTTCAGTATATCTGCACAAAACTGAAGTAGTGTTGTAATGACACACACATGCACATGCACACACACACACACAACCTCTGAAAAGGTGAAGAATACCTATTAACATTTTATATCTTTGAAGGAATACTTTTAACTAGATTTTGTTCCAACATGTTACATTTTATACAGTTCAGTGTTTGTGGCTCTCTTGACAGTCCAATTGTTTTCAATTGTTTTCTAGTCTACCTGTCACCTGTCTTGTACAATGAAATCCCTTTCAATATGCATGTGGAATATACAGGAATTAAAATCTTCAACCTTCGGGCTGAAGAGTTTGGCGCCAGACTTTAAAACAAACCTTACAGATATTGATATCGTCATTCTACAGGACACGTGGTGTAAAGCCACTATTACCCACTGTCCTAGCAATTATAGAGAAATTATAGTACCATCTGCCAGAGCCTCAGTCTGTACTTTGTCAACGGTAAGGTACGGTGGGACAGCCTGGATAGATTCACCTACTGCTCACCTCTTGGCCATAGTACTGTACACTATATGATCACAGACCTCAAACCTTCCTCTCTCAGCTCATTCACTGTTAAACCACTAACCCCTCTGTCTGATCACAGCCAAATTACCCTGTTTATTAAAAGATCAGACATTAAAATGGTACACACACAAGCCAATAAGCTGTACAACATCAGAAATTCATACAGATGGGACCAAAACAGTACAGAACAATACCAGAGAGCAATTAATGCCCCAAAAATCCAAACACTTTTAGATAACTTTTTGGATTGTAGTTACTCTTGTAATAAAGAAAACCTCAACCTAGCAGTGAACAATATTAACAATATATTCAGACAAACAGCAAAAGAAGCACAATTTAAATTGACCAAGAACAAACCAAAAATGATAAATAAAAACTGGGAGAGGGGTCACGTGATCCGGAACAAGATGGACGCCTGAGACTTTGCTCCGCTCCAGGCTTTAAATATACTCTTAACTTTCTCCACATAACTTTGAATTTACCAGTCAAATTTTATCACTAGGATGCGTAGGCACAAGCGCGACAAAGACTTTCCTATTTTTTCGGCGACTGGACCCCACACTACGAAGAAAAAAGCGTCCGACCAGGTGGCTTCAGATCCGGCTAACGAGGCTAACAACCCAGAGCTAACTAGCTCAGTAACGATGGAGCAGATTTTAGCCAAGGTGTAGTCCGTGGCTTCCTGCGTGAACAATATGGATAACACAGTTAGCGCCCGCCTGGACGTTATTGATGGGGCCCTGAATGAGATTAAAACGTCTATCACCGCAGTCGAGAGCTCTGTCGCTATCCTCTCTAATCGAGCGGCCGACCTGGAGAGGCGTATGGAGGAGGCCGAGGGCCGAGTATCCGCTACCGAGGACGGCCAGGATGCTCACGACACCCGCTTAACCATTGAGAAAACGATGGGGCAACTACGACTGAAAGTCGACGACTTGGAAAACCGTGGCTGCCGCAAAAACCTTAAGATTGTTAATTTTCCATAGAAGGCGGAGGGCAACACTCCTCACGCGGATTTTCTCCAAGCGACACTGCCGGCCTTGGTCGGCCTGGCCGCTGACTTCCCGCCGCTGTAGATTGAACGCGCTCACCAAGCCCTGGCTGCTGTCCCGGCTCCGAATAAGCCCCCGAGAAGTGTCCTGGTATGGTTTCTGCGATACTCTCAAAGAGAGGCTGTACTCAGAGCAGCCTTGAAGAAGCGACACATCCTCCATGACGGCTCTCAGCTACGGTTTTATCCTGATTTATCTGCGGAGGTCCTGCAAAGACGCTGGGAGTTTGACACCATGGGAAAAGCCTTTGCTACCCTCAGCATGTACCGCGGGTTTGCCTACCCAGCCCGCCTCCGATGCCTCCGTCATTTTCCCGTTTATCTGCTATTATGGAGAAAGTTGGACGTAATCCACGTTGAGCCCCCAGTGAACATTATCTGCTGTCCCCGGCCACTACAGAGACTTGGTGAAAGAGTGAGCAGCTGAGCTGAGTCCATTTGTAGTTTTTCCCTTGGTAACAAGGTGTTTTTAGTTATTTTGTTACTATATATTTCATCTTTTTTTATTATAATGCATAAAGCCAGGTACATAAGTGTATTTATATTATTCTTACACTCTACCATGGTGCCTTTTTTTTTCTTTTTTTTCCTTTCTCTCTCTCTCTCCCTCTCTCTCTTTTTATTAATCCTTAGCTACAGTTACATTATCTCAAACATGGTTTTGCCTGCTCATATTTTTGTTACAATTTACTGTATGTCCTTTATCCTTAAGAAAAAATCTGATACATGTACCTGGGTCAAATATAATTAGGGACTCCATATCTCGGGGTGGCTCTTAGTGGTGTCCATTGTTTAGCTTGGAGTGTGGATGTTGTCTCGAGTGTCTCAGCTGTTACTGTGATCTAAGCACTAGTTAGTTAGTTAGTTAGTTAGTTCGTCTTATGTTTATTACACTCAGTGACTGTATAAAGGGTGCTTTTATCCTGTCGTTTGGGGACAGGATAGGGGAGGGCAGGCGCTGCAATTTGAATTATCTCTATATTTACTTTTATTTGTACCATTTTACCTTTTTGATTATACTGTATGAGTGGAGCTCATGTTTTCTTTTTTATGTTATTCTTTCTTTTTTAAACAACTCTCATGCCTGGGTCACTTAAGCTCATTACCTGGAACGTCCAAGGGATTGATCACGTTATTAAAAGGAAAAAGATTTTAACACATCTAAAAAACAAAAATCTGACATAGCACTGCTGCAGGAGACTAAATTGTCAGAGCACCTGAAACTCAAGAGAGACAGGGTGGGCAAAGTTTATTTCTCCTCCCATTCACAGAACAAGAGAGGCACCGCCATCCTTATAAATAAGAACCTTCCTTTCATTTTATAACACGATGAAAAGGATTCAGAAGGGAGATTTATTTTGATTACAGGTTCAATCCTTGGACAGCACGTAATTATTCTCAATGTTTATGCCCCGAATAATGACTCGCCTCAGTTCATGTCACGAATGATTTTAATGTTTAATCAACACTGTAAAGGCTTGGGCTTTTTAGCTGGTGATTTTAATTGCATAATGAATGCTTCTCTGGATAAATCCTCCTCCGCAAATATATCTAACCCAAGAGCATCTACTGTCCTCAATAATTTATGTACAGACACGGGACTGATAGATGTATGGCGATACCTCAACCCCAAAGTGAGAGACTATACATTCTATTCGCATCCTCACAATTCCTACTCTAGACTCGATTTTTTTTTTATTCCCAAACAATTTTTGCAGTCAGTCCTTGCTTGTCACATAGATTCTATTGTTTTATCAGACCACGCCTCAGTGAATTTGCTTATCAACCCAACATTTAATATTCCTAGATCTCCAACTTGGAGATTTAATTCTTCATTTTTGAATAACGACCCCTTTTGCACTTTTGTCCGGGACAATTTATCGCAATTCTGGCATGAGAATAAAAACTCCCCATTGTCCCCTGCTATGATCTGGGATGCAGCTAAGGCCACTCTACGCGGGCATTTTATCTCCTACACTTCTCACCAAAAAAAAGTGTTAGAGGGCAACAGGGAAAATCTTGAAAAGGAAGTTAATAGGTTGGAACAAATACATAAACAATCACCTACAGCCATAAACTTAAAAGCATTAGTGTCTGCTAGGACTGCACTTAATATGGACCATACTCGTCACATTCAGAAATTACTACTTTTCACCAAGCAGAAGTATTATGAATATGGCAACAAATCTAGCCGCTTATTTGCTTATCAATTAAAAAATCAGAACAACGATCGCTCAATTAACACGATAAGAATGCCAAGTGGCCAAGTCTCATGTGACCCGCTGATCATTAATAACAGATTCAGAGACTTCTACAAATCCCTCTACAGTTCAGAGAAATCTGAGACCGACATAGATTCTTATTTAAATAATTTATCTCTACTCATCATTGCGGAGGAGGATCGATCCAGATTAGATGCTACATTCGCAACAGAGGAAGTCTGGGCCGCAATTCAATCCATGCCGAACGGGAAATGTCTGGGGCCAGACGGATTTCCATTAGAATTTTTTAAGAAATTTTGGCCAGAGTATGGTACAGCTAATGTCCGTTGTGCACTTAATATTTTTCACTATGTTAATACTTATAAAGACCCAGCAATAATAATCTCCCTCGACGCCGAAAAGGCCTTTGACCGAGTAGAATGGTCTTTTTTATTTCCTGTATTAGAAAAATTTGGTCTAGGCTCCAATTTTATTAATGCAATTAAAATCCTTTATTCTGACCCAATAACCACTGTCAACACTAACGGCTTGCTGTCCGAGGGTTTCCCAGTGCACAGAGGTTGTAGGCAGGGGTGCCCTCTGTCACCTTTATTGTTTACGTTGTTCATCGAACCTTTGGCTGAGACTATCAGAACTCATCCCAATATAAACGGCATCACAGTGGGTGAAGGGAACCATGTCATTTCCCTATTTGCCGACGATGTTCTTTTGTACTTAAAGAATCCTGATAAATCAATTCCAGCAGTCGTTGACTCTATAAATACGTTTAGCATGTTATCAGGTTATGAAATTAATCTAGGGAAATCGGTCACCACACCCTTTAACATCCCCCAGAATATGACCATACAGACTCCTTTCCAGCTGTCGAAGAGGGGTTTCAGATAGCTAGGTGTTTTTATTACTCCTGATTTAAATAATTTATTTGAGACCAATTATTCCCCCTTAATTCAAAAAATTAAGGCAGATCTGAAAAAGTGGTCCTCTTTACCGTCCTCTTTCCGCGGGAGAATCAACACTATAAAAATGAATATTCTTCCCCGCTTAAGCTATTTATTTCAAAATCTTCCATGCCATTTGACCCCAGTATTTTTTAAGTCGCTCAACTCTTGCATTTCCCATTATATCTGGAATAATAAATATCAAAGAGTTAGATTTTCTAAACTCACTAAGCCAAAGGAACTGGGAGGCGTATCTTTGCCCAATCTACAATTCTACTATTGTTCAGCCCAACTTAAAATGATGACAAACTGGTTCATGAATAGGAA
The DNA here is from genome assembly GCA_037127435.1 of Epinephelus malabaricus. NCBI lineage: Eukaryota > Metazoa > Chordata > Actinopteri > Perciformes > Serranidae > Epinephelus > Epinephelus malabaricus. The sequence continues at coordinate 49,632 of JANUFT010000010.1, forward strand.
AGACTCTCTATGGATCGGTCTTGAGACCCTATCATGGGGCAGCAGTAGCTCAGTCCATAGGGACTTGGGTTGCCCAGGAGGTGCCAGTTCACCTCCTGGGCACTGCCGAGGTGCCCCTGAGCAAGGCACCGAACCCCCCAACCGCTCAGAGCGCCTGTCATGGGCAGACATCTCTCCACTTAGTGCATGTATAGGTCCTGTTTTTTTTAAAAAAAAATGCCACCCTAGGAGACTAAATTCTCTTTCCTTCATCAACAATATAGATCAGATAAATTCCCTTAAAAATAATATGATCGTATACAATACGATACTAGTCAGGAGGGATGTGAAGAAATACCTAAATATTCCACCTTTTATTTCAACTCGGTC
>JANUFT010000010.1:52500-257500 GCA_037127435.1 Epinephelus malabaricus
ACGGAATATTGCCCACACACTAAATGTGTAAGTGAAAAACAAAATTCAGCATGTCAGCATAATATCATGTTCTAAAAATCCTGCATCAAAGGGACAAAATATATGTAGATAAGAACACCTATTTAATCTAACAGTTCAGACCTAGTCCACACCTGGTGTCTCTGTGGAGCATTATCTGTCCCTCAGTGACGTCTGCTAGGTGGACAGGTGTTCCCTGGGGTCAGGTGAGTTCAGATGGTCCTCACAGTGCTGTCTCTGGTTGTTCCTCAAAGTCAAGGACGCTACTTCATCGACCCGCTGAAGGACTGTCCCAATGTCAAGGATCCTTCTGAGTTTCATGAAGGACTGAGTCTTTCTTTCAGAGAAATTTGAAGGATGCATGTGTGGATCCTCCGCGGGTATAAAATCCCCACAATGCTTTGCACACAATTTGCAGGAAGTGAGGGTGGGGCCTCTTCAATGAAACCTGCGGCAGCAGAGCTCGGCAGGATTTAGATTAATATGTCATTTAGGATTAATGTCTCCACCTGAGTTTATCACACAGAAACCTCATTATTTACACGTTCCAATGTGTCCACTGCCACATGATGTGGTTTATTAAATAACATGATTTAGATGGAGTGTCTCCAGTTTACATTTTGGTATGATAGACTTTGGGTCCCCCCTGAAATTGAAAATAGTCAAAATTGAGGCTTCTCCAAAAGGCACAGTGTCTGCCTTATCACATGAATCTCAGGAAATAATGATCAGAATGTAATGAAACTTGGACTGAATGTTCACAGACAGTTGCTGCACACAATGCAGCAAAGATTTCATCAGTACGTTGCTCCTTTTAAAAAATATATACACCTAAACACACATGAATTACAGGCGGACATGGAATAAGGAATAAAAAATCCATAAGGCATGTATATATGTGTTTGCCATTATTAATGTAAATAAGCCAGTCACCCCAAAATTGCATTTATATGTGCCAAAGAACGTTATCTTATCATAAAAGTAGGTTATTAGATTATTCACCTCACCATGTGATGTCACCAGCCCCTGACAGGTAACTAGTGCAGCCAGAACTTCAACCAGACAAATAGAATGGGGCCCTATTAGTCCAGGGGCTAAAGGGATCGTTTTCACAACTTGGTAGGCCCCTATCACCCACAGGGACCAAACAATTCTGGCATTTTTATCACTCTACAGGTCTCTAGTTTATATTTTGGTATGATAGCCCTGCCTATCTAGTAGCTTAATTATAGTTATCACTCTGTAAACAAACTTACACACGTGTAGGCAAAATACTACATTTGAATAGGGAACACTATTTAAGATGCTAATCTCAATAAAATGTCATTTGTAAGTACCAAATAATGTCATCTTTTCATAATAGTGGGTTATTAGACTATTTACTTCACCCTCTGATGCCACCAGCACTTAATAGGTATAGTGAAGCCAGCACACAACAGACCTATTAGCATTACACAGAATCCTTACATATTTATATTTATGTATTATGCTGAAGTGAGGTGAATAGTCATACATGATGCATGATTTTTTAGCATAGGTTTTGAGTCTCAGTAGGGTATTACAGTGATAGGGTCACGTGGCCCAATCCAAACACTATAATATTAAAAATATATGGGAATATCATTCATGCAGTAATAGAAAGTTATTATTTCAATACTTTAGTGTCATATATATCAATAAACTTGTTTTATCATGTCAAACTGGTATCATGTCTGATTTGTTTTTCATATGTCAGCATGTTAGAAAGTGGCTCATGCACAGAATGTTTATAGATTTTGACAGTTTTTCAAGTTTTCAGTTGGTTACAGTTGGTTCACTTGGTTATAGCTGCTTAAAAACTGCAGCAGCAACGTCACAACAATTCAACATCATTTCCAGATTGAAATGTAAGTAGCTACAATATATTTTCTCTTCTGCTCATGAAGTGATTGGAAATAGAACCCTATTATGCCTATTGCTGTACCTGTAACAGTAGCTAAAATTGGGGGGGTCACATTTTTGTTTTTGTGGTGTTTAACTGTGCTGTCACTGAAGTATGTACTGTATGTATGTAATTGTCTGTATGTTGAGATGCCCTCTCCCGGAACTGCAACCAAGTCTACCTTCGGGTATTAATAAAGTTACCTTGAACCTTGAACCTTGAAATGATGTTACTAGGCGTTGGACTCGTGACGGATTGACACATTTCTTTTTACCAGTCACCATTGTCTTCAGGAATAGGTGCTCACAAGGCTAACTGATCAGGATTAAAAAGTGAGATAAGATAAAAGACCACTAAAATGCCAAAATAAAAACCTGTTATGAGCATGGTTCAAGGGCCATGTATGATAAATAAATAAGTAAATAAATAAATAAGTTCAAGTCAGGTCCAATTTCCAATAAATAGAAATAAATAAGGAAGACCTTAAAAGTGCACTAAGACCTGTTTAAAATGGAGACAGCAGCAGGAACAAAGCTGTTCCTATGACGTGGTCTTAAACCTTGGGACTTTGAATCTCTGTCCAGATGGCAGAGGCTGGAACTCACATGAAAGGGGATGGGAATCATCACTTGAAATGGAGCTGGCTATCCACTGTAACTGTCTGGTGTACAGTGATTCCAGGCACAGCTGTGGCTCCCCGATCAACCGACCTGACCATTTTATGAGGTTCAGTGAGTTCCTTTCTTTCAGGGGCAGGTTTCTGAACCATGAAACAAGACAAAAAGATAAAACCGACTCAATAAAAGCATGATAAAAAAGTATCATTAGGGTTTTATCAATGTGGAAATGGGACAGCTTCCTCAAACAAAACAAACACTGATGTCCCTTCCTGCTCATAGCTTTACAATTTTCTTTAAAATTCAGTTTGGTCACCCCCCCTCGTGGCCCAGTTGTTGAAAAACGCTCGCTAAAGTGCCCTCCTGGGAGCCGAAACACTCGCTAAAGTGTCCTCCTGGGAGCCAAAACACACTAAACTGCCCTCTTGGCTGGTTAAAACATGATAAACAGCCCTCTTGGGTGGGAAAAAACGCTCGCTAAAGTGCCCTCCTGGGAGCCAGAATACACTAAACTGCCCTCTTGGCTTGTTAAAACATGATAAACTGCCCTCTTGGCTGGTTAAAGCATGATAAACAGCCCTCTTGGCTGGTTAAAGCATGATAAACTGCCCTCGTGGGTGGGAAAAACACTCGCTAAAGTGTCCTCCTGGGAGCCAAAACACACTAAACTGCCCTCTTGGCTGATAAAACATGATAAACTGCCCTCTTGGCTGGTTAAAGCATGATAAACAGCCCTCTTGGGTGGGAAAAACGCTTGCTAAAGTGCCCTCCTGGGAGCCAAAACACACTAAACTGCCCTCTTGGGTGGGAAAAACACTCGCTAAAGTGCCCTCCTGGGAGCCAAAACACACGCTAAAGTGCCCTCCTGGGAGCCAAAACACACGCTAAAGTGCCCTCTTGGGTGGTTAAAACATGATAAACTGCCCTCTTGGGTGGGAAAAACGCTCGCTAAATTGCCCTCCTGGGAGCCAAAACACACTAAACGCCAGGAGACTATTAGGACCAAGAAATACTATGAAACATTACTGTTGCAATGACTTTTATGTTGGGCCCTTTTTTGATATCGAGCCAGAACTATATCTCACAGAACGAGTTTGGATTATCTGGTGCTAATATGGTGTTAAAATGCACTAGAATACAGGAAATGGCATCTACTTAATTGAAAATGTTGTGGGGGAGGACCCTCAGACCCCCCCAGGGATTTATTTCCCTCATACATCCATGTCTCTGTGTGTTCTTCACAGTTCAACGTTGAATCTACACAGTTCTCGTGGATGCTGATCCTAACTATTAACTAACATGAGTAGTCTGTCTAGTTAGTATGTTTTAAGACTATATAATGTGCCATTTGTATAACATATAAACATGTCTAACGTTCCCTCTTCAGTGGCGAGAACACGCTGTATGTGCCCTTTGTTTTTCTTTTCGCCCCTGCTCTTCAAAAAGTCTGTGCATGCCACTGACTCTGACCCTCTGTGTTCTGTTTGTAAAAAGTCTAAGATCCAGCCCACAAGATTTCGACTCAAGTTAAAATGTTCTAAAAGCCTCTGGATTAAAATGTCTGGTTGACTCGTGTTAAAAGCAGAGGAAAAATCAATGAATAAAAGCCGAGCGTGACACCCCCTCCCTTCCATATGTTTAAAAAGCAAGTTAAGAATGGTTAGTGTGGCATCCTCAACTACTCTTTTGGGCCTGTAGGCGAACTGTAATTGATCACTTGCACACTCTGAACTTTTCAAGATTTCCAAACGTACCAGTTTTTCAAATATTTTCATAATGATTGAGGTGAAGGCCACGGGTCTAAAATCATTCAGTGTTGTGGGGCGGCTGGATTTAGGGACCGGTACAATGACAGCATCCTTCCAGATCTTGGGGACATGCTGCACATCTAAGGATTTGTTAAAAATATTGTGGAAAACTGTACTTAATTCTTTTGCACAGGTTTTAAGTAGCCGGCGACAGATATTATCTGGACCATGACTTTTGTTAGTCTTCGTCCAGAAAAAAGCTTTCTCAACATTCCCCTGTCTCACAGAGAAATGCTGGTTGTCACACAATTCCAGGCTTAATTCCTGTATTTTTTTTGCTACAATCAAACATGTTAAAATGATTGTAGAAGCCGTTAAGAGCATTAGCAAAAACAGTATCTGAGCTGAAGCCATTTAAAGTGACCCTTGTGCTATCTCCTGTGTTCTAAAGACCAGCAATAGTTTTCATACTGGACCAGGCTGAGCCAAGCCGGTTAGAAGCCATTTTGTTCTCTAGTGTGGCCTTATAGCTCTGTTTTGCCTTTGAGATCTCTACCTTAAGCTCTTTAGTGGCTGTGTATAGCTCTGATGCTCCTCCCTGTTGAAATGCTAATTTCTTTTTCATTATAAAGGATTTCCCAGATTTATTGACCCATGGCTTATTATTGGGGTATATTTTGACCTTCTTCTTGGGTATGAGCATGTCTCTGCAAAAAGCTGAGTATGAACAAACAATGTCTGTTAACTCATCCAAGTCTTCACATGATTCTTCGAACATTTCCCAGTCTGTATAGTCAAAGCATCTCTGCAGAGCACATACAGCATCATTTGTCCAGACTTTCACCTCCGGACTTTCTCCCTCTTGAAAACAGTCTTATAAGTGGAAAGAAGATGCACACAGTTGTGATCTGCCGAGCCCATTTGGCAGTGATCTGATATTTGCTGTCTCAACTGGCATGTCAAAAACCACCAAAGCATGTTCTCCTGTCTTTTGCCATCAAATCTCCCCTACCCCACTGCCAACTTATAATGTCGGACAGAGAGTTGGACCATCAAAAATTGAGACTGCAGACACTGATACCACACATGTGACCCAGGAGGCAAAGTATAAAAATCTTATCTGGCTCCTTACTCGAATCACAGCTGCTGATAATCAGACCATCAGTAGCTGGACAGGATTTAACATCCAGATCCGCAATGACATCACAGTGGTTCAGGACATAGTCACATACCTACCCATCATCAGTGCACCTGCAACTGACATGTCCACGGTGAATGAGGTTTTGGAAAAAACACTTTCCATCATGCAGTCTCTACATCTAAAAGAAATAGTATGTCTTTGATCAGGCTCTGTTTGCCAAGGCTGCAGAAATAGTTTGGAAGCAGGACAAGTTCAAGGCCATAATTATCTGGATGGGGACCTTCCACACAATATGTAAGAGATTCCAGGATGCAGGACTCAGTGACCTTTGTGTGGAGGCAGGCATTGTCACGGAAGGCTCTGTTGTTGGGGTCATGCAGGGTCGGAAAAACAACAGAGCTGTTTGATTGCACAAGCTAGTGTATGAATCCCTGCTATGTCTAGGCAGGAAAGCTCCACTACCTAGAGGAAGCCCAGAGGTGTATTGAGAGCTTCAAAAGTTCATTTCAAAAAGTGCAGCAGACAGAGTCTTGCACACATATCCATGAACTATTCCTGGCATATCAGGAGTTCCTCAGAAATCCCACAAGTCTCTCTGCATTCTGGATGAGCTACCTGGATCTAGTGGAAATTATGCTGGCCCTAATTAGAGCCTCTAGAGAAGGCAATTGGATGCTTCACCTCGCTGCCATCAGACAAATGATACCAAGGTGTTTTGCCTATGACAAGGTTAACTATGCCCAGTTTCTGCCATTCTACTATGCATCTATAGTGGGGTTTCTCTCCAAATGTATCAAAATTTTTGAGCACATTTTGTGAAAATGCACATAAGAAAATGCGAATGTATGCCTGTTTCCATTCATTATTGTTTTGCGATTATTGGGAGTCATCAAGAAGTGCAGTAGGTGGCGCTTCTTGTGAAAAATGAACAAAATAAAAACACCCCCGTAGAAGAAGAGTGCGCCATGGGATAACGTCATAAGAGAGCGTCTTATGCCCACTGTAAACAACAACACACTCAACTGACACTCAACAACTGACCATGGACACATTCCTAAGTACGACAAAGAAGAAGTTTAATGTTAAGAGAACTGTCAGAAATAGCTGGAGAGAGACCAGCTAAGAGTCAGCTAAGAACAGGAATGCCTACATTCCCCATGTGTATGGGAATATAGGCATGTGAAGGACTTTTGGGAAGTAGCTGTCCAGCAGCATTTCACTTACGAACTCTGGCTGAAACATTTCCATATGTCAAGACCTACATTTGAGGATCTGTGTGCCGATACGTCATAGTTTATTGGCAAAACCTGTTTCCATAGCAAAAAGTCCCATTTTCCTTTTATCGATACGTTGACAAATCCAGATGTTGCTAATGACCTCACTGGAGCCCGTAAAATAGGTGAAGATGCTTATGAAGATTTCAAGCAAAAGAGGATGGAAACAGACAGCCCAGACACAAAGTTTCATGACAGAATTCCAAAGAAGAAGCTGAAAACATTCACAGACCTTAGTTAAAAATCACATACCCTTTGCAAGAGAAAAGAAGTTATCCTCAACGCTGATAGGAAGCTGTTTGGGGAGATGATTCTTGTTGCAGAAAGCAGACAGCTGCACATGGGTGAACTTTTAGCCCACCCCCTTGGACCTTTGCCTTGGGCCCTAGCCAACAGTGATGGGTCACCTCATAAGACCAACAAGGCAGCTCTTGTCAGGGACTTGGAGAAGCATGTCTCCCCAGCAGAAACCATCCCTCAGCCTTCAGCCACTCTGATAGATGGAATGAGCTTAATTCAAAAGACGAAGGGGAATGATACAACGTTCTCCCAAATGGCAGAATCAATATTGGTTCAAGACATACATGAAGCTGATCAGTGCCAGCGCACTGATGTTATCTTTGATGTTTACAGAAAGATGTCCATCAAAGATTTGGAGAGAGCAAAGAGAGGCACAGATCCAGGTATTCAGCTTAGGAGCATTGCGCCTGGCCACAAGATACATCAGTGGAGGAAGCTTTTGTGTAGCTCTACAAACAAAACACACCTCACCAGGTTCTTGTTGGAAGATTGGAAGGGTCAACTTGATAAGATCAATGAGAAAGTGCTGTATGTCACCTGTGAGGATGCCTGTTTCAAGTTCACAAGGCAGCGATGGGAGAAGGTTCCGGAGCTATCAAGTACCCAGGACGAAGCTGACACCCGCCTTCTATTCCATGCTCTACATGTCGCTGAATCAGACTGCAAGGGCATAATAGTCATAGCAGATGACACAGATGTGATGGTTATATGCATTGTGATCAGTAACAAAATCCCTTGTCCCATGTACCAGAAATGTGGCACTAAAAATCGTACAAGGTTCACTGACGTCAACAAGCTGAGTCATACACTAGGAGATAGTGGCTGTGATGCTCTGATTGGAATGCACTCATTTACAGGCTGTGATACAGTTAGCGCTTTCAGTGGCCGTGGAAAGTCAGCCATGTTTAAAAAACTGAAGACTAACAAGACCTGCCAAGACACATTCAGAGAGTTGGGAAGCTCCTGGGAGGTCCCAGATGACCTATTTGGAAAGCTCCAGGGGGTCACATGTCAGATGTACCTGCCTTCCACAAGCACAACTGAAGTTAACACGCTTCGCTACCGGCTGTTTTGTGCAAGGCGTGGAGAAATAGACTCCACTCAGCTTCCACCTTGTGAAGATTGCCTCTACATGCATGCCTTACGAGCAAACTATCAGGCTGCTATCTGGCGGAGGAGTCTAGAGTGCAATCCAAGTGTACCAAATCCAAAGGATCATGGATGGAAGATCCATGATGGGGATCTGGCCATTGAGTGGATGCAAGGTATGCCTGCACCAGTGGCTGTATTGGCCCTACTATCATGCTCCTGCTCACGAACATGTAAACTTTAAGAATGGCCATGCCTGCAAAATGGTCTGCATTGCACAGACATGTGCAAACTACAAACCTGCAGCAACCAGGCAAATGAGCTGGAATGTTTTCCAGAGCTGAATGATAGTGATGTGGACTATGAATGATGTGATAGAGTATACAGTATGTGATATAGTATGCTATACTATATAACGGCTCTAGATGACATTATCTCTGTGCCTTATGCCATCTCTCCCTCTGTTTTAAGGACTCACTAGCCACAGCTCCTGTCTCTTCTCACCTGATTGGAAGGCTGTCATTGCTGTCTCTCCATGCTCTCCGCTGACATTCAATTTCATTATAGTAGCTCTGAGTGTTAGTTAGGATGAGGGCAGCAGGTGGGCCCCCCTATTTTAGGACAGCCTAAAATGGAGAAAAAAGGCACCTCCTTCCCTCTGCTAGCCTGGGAGTCCGCCTTAGGCAAGCGGTAGCACTCCCTTTGCCTCCTAGTTATGGGTCAAATAGCAACTGGGCAGCTCTGAGTGCTAGTAAGCCTACTGTAGGCTACAGTAACACTGAGTGTTAGCACAGTAACTGCGTAATCAGTTTCCCCTCCTTGTGATTATCTTCATTAACAAAACTGGTGCATATTTAAATAAAATATTTCAGAAAATGTGTAATACAAAAAATACTTGTCTTAATATGAGTGATCAACTGGGCACGTTTCATGGGGATATCTATTAGTTAATTTTTCACCCTATTTATAGGATTTTGCCTACACGGGTGTAAGTTGTTTACAGAGTGATAACTGTAATTAAGCTACTAGATAGGCAAGGCTATCATACCAAAATATAAACTAGAGACCTGCAGAGTGATAAAAATGCCAGAATTGTTTGGTCCCTGTGGGTGATAGGGGCCTACCAAGTTGTGAAAACAATCCCTTTAGCCCCTGGACTAATAGGGCCCCATTCTATTTGTCTGGTTGAAGTTCTGGCTGCACTAGTTACCTGTCAGGGGCTGGTGACATCACATAGTGAGGTGAATAATCTAATAACCTACTTTTATGATAAGATGACATTGTTTGTTCATACTGTTAATGATCATTTAGAACAGCTGTTGTCTTTACTCCATTACTCCACTTACTCTTAAATATGATCCAGAAATATATTCTCCCTAAAAGTCACATGACTCTGACAATACTGACACGTGTGTTTAAAACTGTCCAACAACATTACAGAGTGTTAAACTGATCACAGTAACTGAAACCTCCTCAGTCTGCTGAGGGTTAATGATGATCATCCGCTGTGAGGGTCATAAGGACAGAGGGATGTCGTATGCTGTAAAGCCCTGTGAGGCAAATTGTGATTTGTAAAATTGGGCTTTATAAATAAAATTGATTGATTGATTGATTGCTGATCACATCATTCTTAATAGCGGTAAACATCCAGAAGCTCCTCCCACAGAGGGAGAAGAGCGCACCTGTCTGCTACCCCAGGTGTCACCTGGGCCAATCAGATCGTCTGTATCATTAATAATCAATAATACCTCTCTGATCCGTGGCTGCCAGACATGTGACGTGTTCAGAGGAAGACTCCAGTTCCCATAAATCTCCTCTGCACAGGAAACAAAAAACAAACAACAAATTACCTAAATGATTGTCATTGATATTATCATGCTGCAGTTTGATCAAGGCATTAATCTACGTATTGATCGATGTATTGAAATGATCCTGTGGGCGGACAGGGACTGTCTCACCCTCTGTGGGACACGTCCATCGGTCCAGACTCAGAATCGCCTGAGCGGGAATCAGGAATGCAAATGCACTGGCCTGGAAGAGAGGAAGTCTACAAACACAGAGACACACATCATTATCACCTGTCTCTGTCACTCTCACCTGTCTCCATCACTCTCACCTGTCTCCATCAGTCTCACCTGTCTCTGTCGGTCTCATCTGTCTCCGTCAGTCTCACCTGTCTCTGTCACTCTCACCTGTCTCCATCACTCCCACCTGTCTCCATCACTCTCAACTCTCTCCATCAGTCTCACCTGTCTCTGTCACTCTCACCTGTCTCCATCACTCCCACCTGTCTCCATCACTCTCAACTCTCTCCATCAGTCTCACCTGTCTCTGTCGGTCTCATCTGTCTCCGTCAGTCTCACCTGTCTCTGTCAGTCTCACTTGTCTCCATCACTCCCACCTCTCTCCATCAGTCTCACCTGTCTCTGTCGGTCTCATCTGTCTCCATCAGTCTCACCTGTCTCTGTGGGTCTCACCTGTCTCCATCACTCTCACCTGTCTCTGTCACTCTCAGCTGTCTCTGTCACTCTCACCTCTCTCCATCAGTCTCACCTGTCTCTGTCACTCTCACCTGACTCTGTCACTTTCACCTGTCTGTCACTCTCACCTGTCTCCATCACTCTCACCTCTCTCCATCAGTCTCACCTGTTTCTGTCGGTCTCAACTGTCTCCATCACTCACCTGTCTCTGTCGGTCTCACCTGTCTCCATCACTCTCACCTGTCTCTGTCACTCTCACCCAACTCCATCAGTCTCACCTGTCTCCATCACTCTCACCTGTCTCTGTCACTCTCACCCGACTCCGTCAGTCTCACCTGTCTCCATCACTCTCACCTGTCTCTGTCACTCTCACCTCTCTCCATCAGTCTCACCTGACTCTGTCATCTCACCTGTTTCCGTCAGTCTCACCTATCTTCATCACTCTCACCTCTCTCCATCAGTCCCACCTGTCTCAGTTCAATAAGCTTTATTGGCATGACTGTAGATTAACAATATTGCCAAAGGCTTAAAAATGTACAAATAAAGTACAATAATAAAAGTAAGTCAGAAAACTATATAAAAAAATATTAAATATATGATATATAATACAAAATACACTAATCTACAATACAATACACCAATATATAATATAGATGAAAAATGTAGATTGTGAGTTACAAGGACTGTAAATATAGATAGGTGTGTCAGGTGTTGTGATGGTTATCCCTCAGGCTGTGGCATAACCTGACATATTTTACTGCTGCTAAGCTGCTGACTCTGTTCTCTCCAAGGATGTGTTGCATTTTAGTTTGATCAGGCAGAGAATCAAAGTCAGTGACTTTATGTTTTATTTTTGAGAGGAAGTCGGCTTTGATGTGTTCATACTTGCTGCAGTGCAACAGGAAGTGTGTCTCTGTCTCCACTTGTCTGTGTGGACAGAGCTCACACAACCTGTCCTCTCTGGGCAGCCAGGTCTGCCTGTGTCTGCCCGTCTCTATGGCCAAGCTGTGGTCACTGAGTCTGTACATGGTCAAAGTCTTCCTCAGTTTCTCATCAGTCACGGTGCTCAGATATTCTGCCACCGTGTACTGTCTGTTTAGAGCCAAATAACACTGCAGTTTGCTTTGAGTTTTTGTGGTCGACGTCCAATAGTTAATGTAATGTTCTTTTTGTTTCTCTATAATTTGGTGGGTCCAGATTGTGTGAGGGCTGTCCTGAGGTCTTGTGCTGTTAGAGGAGCTGAGCCTCAGGACTAGCTGGCTGAGGGGGCTCTTCTCCATGTTCTCCTCTTGGCATTGCAGAGCTTTGTAGAGGTAGGAGTTGGGGTCACTTGTTTTAAGGTGTTTATAAAATTTGATGGCTCTTTTTTGAATTATAATTAAAAGGGGGAATTGGCCTAGCTCAGCTCGGCACCCGTTGTTGGGGGTGTTCCTGTGCACTCTGAGGATGCTCTTGCAAATCTCTGTATGCAGGATTTCGATGGGGTGTTTGTCCCATTTTTCAAAATCTTGATTTGCAAGAGGACCCCACACCTCACTACCATACAGAATAATTGGTTCAATTATAGATTTGAATATTTTGAGCCAGATTCTAATGGGTATATTAATGTTTGAAGATTTCTTTATAGCACAGAAAGCCCTTCTTCCCTTCTCTCTGAGATCATCAACAACCAGGTTAAAGTTTCCCGTGGACGTGATGTGTAGTCCTAAGTATGTGTAGTCGTGTGTGTGCTCCACCTCATGAGAGTCCAGGAAAAACCTGGTTTGGTTTCCCTGACCCCTGGGTCGTTTCTGGAATATCATAATTTTGGTTTTGTCCAGATTAACTGTCAGGGCCCAGGTCTGACAGAAGGTTTGCAGGTGATCCAGTTGCTGTTGTAGTGCTTCTCTGTCACTCTCACCCGACTCCGTCGGTCTCACCTGTCTCCATCACTCTCACCTGACTCCGTCATTCTCACCTGTCTCTGTCAGTCTCATCTGTCTCTGTCGGTCTCACCTGTCTCCATCACTCTCACCTGTCCCTGTCAGTCTCACCTTACTCCGTCGTCTCACCTCTCTCCATCACTCTCACCCAACTCCGTCATCCTCACCGGTCTCCGTCGGTCTCACCTGTCTTAATCACTCTCACCTGATTCTGTCCGTCTCACCGGTCTCCGTCGGTCTCACCTGTCTCCATTACTCTCACCTGTCTCATCACTCTAACCCAACTCCGTCGGTCTCACCTGTCTCTGTCACTCTAACCCTACTCCGTCAGTCCTACCTGTCTCCATTACTCTCACCTGTCTCCATTATTCTCACCTGTCTCCCTCAGTCTCACCTGTCTCTGTCGGTCTCACCTGTGTCTGTCACTCTCACCCGACTCCGTCGTCTCACCTGTCTCCATCAGTCTCACCTGTCTCTGTCAGTCTCACTTGTCTCCGTCAATCTCACCTGTCCCCATCAGTCTCCCCTGACTTTGTCACTCTCACCTGTCCCCTTCAGTCTCACCTGTCTCTGTCAGTCTCACCTGTCTTCATCACTCTCACCTCTCTCCATCAGTCCCACCTGTCTCTGTCACTCTCACCCGACTCCGTCAGTCTCACCTGTCCCTGTCAGTCTCACCTTACTCCGTCGTCTCACCTGTCTCCGTCACTCTCATCCAACTCCGTCAGTCTAACCTGTCTCCATCACTCTCACCTGTCTCCATCACTCTCACCTGTCTCCGTCATCCTCACCTGTCTCCATTGGTCTCACCTGTCTTCATCACTCTCACCTGACTCTGTCCGTCTCACCTGACTCCGTCAGTCTCACCTGTCTCTGTCGGTCTCACCTGTCTCTGTGACTCTAACCCAACTCCGTCAGTCTCACCTCTCTCCATTATTCTCACCTGTCTCCATCACTCTCACCTGACTCCGTCAGTCTCACCTGTCTCTGTCGGTCTCACCTGTGTCTGTCACTCTCACCCGACTCCGTCGTCTCACCTGTCTCCATCAGTCCCACCTGTCTCTGTCAGTCTCACCTGTCTCCATCACTCTCACCTGTCTCTGTCACTCTCATCTGTTTCCATCAGTCTCACCTGTCTCTGTCAGTCTCACTTGTCTCCGTCAGTCTCACCTGTCCCCATCAGTTTCACCTGACTTTGTCACTCTCACCTGTCTCTGTCAGTCTCACCTGACTCCATCACTTTCACCTGTCTCTGTTAGTCTCACCTGACTCCGTCACTCTCACTTGTCTCCATCACTCTCACCTGTCCCCATCAGTCTCACCTGACTTTGTCACTCTCACCTGTCTCTGTCAGTCTCACCTGACTCCCACGGTGGTTTGGATCAGGGTTGTGATTCCCACGGTGGTGAAAATGGTTCCAATCAGCTGACTGATGGTGTTCTGGTCTCGACCAACACACATGGCCTCGGCCAGAAGAAATGGCACCGCCACCGTGCCGCTGAAACACGTCAGGTAATGCTGAGAACAGAAAAGAACAGGTGACATCAGCCCGTCCCTCACCTAATTGGACAAACACACGTGTCATTTGATTCTGATGGTCAAACTGGAAAAAAAAAAAAAAAACTTGGCTGAACTGACACAAACAGACCAGTCTAAATCGGTTCATGATCGTCCTCCAATCCAGAGTCCAATCAGGAAGACACAATCACACCTGTCCACGCCTGTCCACACCTGAACTAACCACAGTTCATTTTAGTCCTAGTCTGAACCCAGTAATACCAGTTTGAACCCATGCTGACCTCAGTCTAAACTGAATCAAACCAATGTAAACCCAGTCTATCCTATCCTGTGTACTCCCATTACTCCCAGTGTACTCCCAGTACTCTCAGTGTACTCCTAGTACTCCCAGTACTCCCAGTACTCCTAGTGGTACCTGCAGTCCCAGTAGAATACACAGGTACCAGGGTGGGACGTCTTCAATGGTGTAAATCATATCTGACCCCGCCACCTGTGCTCTCATTTGCAGCTTCTTATTTCTGTTATCTTCCATTGGCAGGTTAACATCGGCTGCCTTATGGCCCCGCCCCTCTGCCAGGTGATCTTGACTCTGATTGGACAGACAGACAGACATACCTGTTAATACTGGTAATTATAACATGTTATTACATGGCTCTATTAAATGCTATATTCTGATTGGTCAGTCGCGGCATTCAGCGGTCTGATATTACTGTGTAATGAAAGTTGCTAGTAGCAACGGTCATTACACAGTTGCTATGTAGCCCAGCGTTGCTAGGGATGCTGTCCTGCAACACTGCAGCTGTCAAACAACTTCCGAGGGAAAAAACAAACAGAAATTGCTGATTTTAACATTTCTTTTAACTTATTTGGAGAGTAGCTACAAGGATTTTGAGGAATGGGATGCCGCTGAAGAAAAAGAATACGGACTTTCTCTGCCAAAAACAAAAGAACGCGGATTTGAATACACACTCTGCAGTCATGCTTAATGACATTTTACGTGAGTTTTATGCCTCGGTTCAGTCCACTAAGCCTGGGTGAGTACAAAACTTTCACCAAAAGTTATCGAATCCGGTCGGTTTTAATGCACTTCGCGGAGGCAGACAACATTATTTATTTAACTGATAATTAGCCGTGTAATAAGTGGGATAATGTATAATGATGCTGGGAAAACAAATCCCGACAGGGGAATAGAACCCCGATGCGCAAAGACATATTCTAGGAGTGGCAAAAGCATTCAAACTCTGAACCAGACCTGTTCACCTCTTAATCACCTGTCCACCTGACAAACACCTGTCAACCTGTTTGTCCACCTGCTAATCACCTGTCCACCTGACAAACGCCTGTCAACCTGTTTGTCCACCTGTTAATCACCTGTCCACCTGACAAACGCCTGTCAACCTGTTTGTCCACCTGTTAATCACCTGTCCACCTGACAAACGCCTGTCCACGTGTTTGTCCACCTGTTAATCACCTGTTAACCTGACAAACGCCTGTCAACCTGTTTGTCCACCTGTTAATCACCTGTCCACCTGACAAACGCCTGTCCACCTGTTAATCACCTGTCCACCTGACAAACACCTGTCAACCTGTTTGTCCACCTCTTAATCACCTGTCCACCTGTTTATCACCTGTCCACCTGTTTGTCCACCTTATAGTCACCTGTCCACCTGTTAATCACCTGTCCACCTGTTTTTCCACCTGTTTATCACCTGTTTGTCCACCTGTTAATCACCCGTCCACCTGTTTGTCCACCTGTTTATCACCCGTCCACCTGTTTGTCCACCTGCTAATCACCTGTCCACCTGTTTATCACCTGTCCACCTGTAAATCACCTGTCCACCTGTTTGTCCACCTGTTTATCACCTGTCCACCTGTTTATCACCTGTCCACCTGTTTGTCCACCTGCTAATCACCTGTCCACCTGTTTATCACCTGTCCACCTGTTTGTCCACCTGTTAATCACCTGTCCACTTGTTTGTCCACCTGCTAATCACCTGTCCACCTGTTTATCACCTGTCCACCTGTATGTCCACCTGTTAATCACTTGTCCACTTGTTTGTCCACCTGTTAATCACCCGTCCACCTGTTAATCACTTGTCCACCTGTTTGTCCACCTGCTAATCACCTGTCCACCTGTTTATCACCTGTCCACTCGTTTGTACACCTCTTAATCACCTGTCCACCTGTTTATCCACCTGTCCACCTGTTTGTCCACCTCTTAATCACCTGTCCACCTGTTTATCACCTGTCCACCTGTTTGTCCACCTTATAGTCACCTGTCCACCTGTTAATCACCTGTCCACCTGTTTTTCCACCTGTTTATCACCTGTTTGTCCACCTGTTAATCACCCGTCCACCTGTTTGTCCACCTGTTTATCACCCGTCCACCTGTTTGTCCACCTGCTAATCACCTGTCCACCTGTTTATCACCTGTCCACCTGTAAATCACCTGTCCACCTGTTTGTCCACCTGCTGATTACCTGTCGACCTGTTTATCACCTGTCCACCTGTTTGTCCACCTGTTAATCACCTGTCCACCTGTTTATCACCTGTCCACCTGTTTGTCCACCTGTTCATCACCTGTCCACCTGTTTGTCCAACTGTTTATCACCTGTCCACCTGTTAATCACCTGTCCACCTGTTAATCACCCATCCACCTGTTTGTCCACCTGTAAATCACCTATCCACCCGTTTGTCCACTTCTCCACCTGTTTGTCCACATGTCCACCTGTATGACCACCTGTCCTACAGAGCAACATGAAGGACGTGTGCTTACCTGAGACGTGTCGTCCATTTCAGCCTTCCTGATCAATCGACCACAAGATACTGCAGAGAGTGAGAGAGACAGTGGGACAAAGTCCAAACGACTATTTGGACTTTGATTATAAACTACACACAGAGACACACAGAGACACACAGAGACCCACTGACACAGTAACACACAGAGACACACAATAACACACAGTAACACACAGAGACACACAAAGACACACACAGAGACACACACACACAGAGACACACATACACACAGAGACACACAGGGAGACAGAGACAGGAGTCTTCCAAAAACTACACCCTTGACTCTGGTTTCAAAGAAACACAGTTTCAGGGGCCCAAAAGTGCAGTTGTGTGTGGCCAAACAGCCAAATTGCATAGAATAATACAGGGTTTTACACAGGTCTGTGTGGACTAGGTCTTATTGTACACTCACCTGTCTGACACAGAATCCACTCCCCTCAGCTGAGCTCCACCCTCCATCTGTCTGACAAACCTGCTCAACTCAGCACACCAACTCAGTGATGTCACAGGCTGGAATTCCCCACAGGAAGAGGGGGCGCTGTTTCTTTCCTGTACACCTCCACCTGTAGTGTTCTTATCTGATTCATTAAATCCTGTAAATTTACCTGGTTCATGTTGATGCTAAATCTGAAAGTTTAAACTTCAACTAACGCTCTGGGTCTGTGAGTCAAGGTCGCCCACCTGAGACAGGTGAGTCTGATCCAACAACATCAGACTGTGGAGTGATGATGCTGTTGGATCAGACTCACCTGTTGAATCAGAATCACCTGTGTCAGGTGTAGTAACGACCTTGGCTCAGAGTTTGAATAAAATAAAATCAGTCTCAGAGCTTGAACTTGTGAAACACGATAAAAAAACTTTCCTGTAAATGTTGAATTTAAATGTTTAAATGATGAACAAACAAAGAAACAGGTTCAAACATGCGTGTTTTTATTGCATTTATCATGTTTTACACAGTTTAACAATAAAGATCACTTTTCTGTCGTCTGACGTTTCAGCTTCACATCAGAGGAAAAAAATCTGTGACGAGTCAAACCTCTAAACAGCCTCTAGATGACCAGTTTAAACTGGTTCAGACTGGTTCTGATCAGGTGTAGAAACTAAAAGGTAAAAAGGGACTGAATCACAACATCTCTATTTCTACATCTGATCAATAGTCAATAAACCACCTGTCAATCACACAGTTTCCCTCTGCTGCAAGTTTTTATGCTAAGCTAGGCTAACAGGTCACCTGACAGGTGTGTGGACGGTGTGTTCAGGTGCAGCGGGTGTTGCCTCCTGCAGGTCATCCCGACTGCTGATTGGACGAAGCAGTAGAAAAGATGAAGTCATCATTTTATAAATATAAACTCTTCATTTAAATAATTATCGATTGTTCATGTCCGTGTGATCAATCAGCTGACACCTCTCATCCAATCACAGCACAGGAATCTCAGCGTCAGCAGCTCTTCAGAGTCGCACTGCAGAGACAGAGACAGAGAGACAAGTGTCACTGATGACATCATCAGACAGAGGACAGCTGTGTCTGAAGTCACTTCCTGTCTGTAGCTGTTGGACTACAGAGACAGACAGAGAGAAAGAGACAAACAGACAGACAGAGACAGAGAAAGAGACAGACAGACAGACAGACAGAGACAGAGAAAGACAGACAGACAAAGACAGAGAGAGACAGACAGACAGACAGAGACAGAGACAGAGAAAGAGACACACAGACAGACAGAGACAGAGAAAGAGACAGACAGACAGACAGACAGAGACAGAGACAGAGAAAGAGGCAGACAGACAGACAGACAGACAGACAGAGAGAGACAGAGACAGAGACAGAGACAGACAGACAGACAGACAGAGACACACAGACGAGGACAGACATGTACTCTGAATTCCACCTGCTGTCTCCTTCAGAACACGTCAGGGACAAAAGGACTGATGTCTCACAAGGACCTAGACAAACTTGTCCCTGGGTGTATCTTTAGGAGACTCAACGAATGTCTTTATCATGAGACAACTGAGTCCTATTTGACTTCCTGTCTGTCAGAGTTCCTTTCAGAATAAAACTCTGAATGGTTTCTGACTTTCAGTCTGACCCGTCCAGACGTCTCATGTCCTCAGGGACACGTCTGCTCAGTGTCTTCAGAGACAAGACTCAACATGGAGACACAGTGTCTCCAGACGTCTCAGGACAGGTGAGACTCAGGTGTTTAAATCAAAGACAAAGACGTCTCCGTTTGTCTTCTGTTAAATCACATATTTATTTCTCTCAGTGAACTTTCATTTAATTTAATGTTATTTAATTTTTTTTCATTTTATTACTTTATTTTATTTATTTGATATTATTTTATTTTGTTTAATGTATTTGATTTTTGTTTTATTTATTTTTTCATTTTATTATATTTTTCTTATTTTTTTTTAAATTTTGTTAATCTATTTTATTTTGTTATTTTATTTTATTTCCTGTCCAGCTCTGTGACGTCGTTGTTATTTATCTGTTTGTTCTAGGTTTGGTCTCGATGCATTCAAGGTCCTCTGTTTGCTGAACGTTGCTGAGCTGCGTTCATGAACCTGACTCATTGCTCATTTATATCAATCCCATAATGCACTGCTCTGCACATCATCAGTGATGAAAGGATCAGTAATCAGCGGATCAATATTAACTGATCATTAATTATCTGCTGTGTTCATATGAACTGATTTCTGTTGTTGATGACGTTGATTTCTGATTGAATTGTTACTCAGAGGATTCAGCATGTCGTCGTCTCAAAAACAAACGTCTGATACTTATTTATATTTGCGTTTCATGTTTTTACTGAGGATGAATTCACCTGAATGAACACATGAAACTCACCTTCAACTCCACTTCCTGTTTACCTGACCTTAACATGGCTGATAACATGAAACTTGGGCTGCGGTCGGAAAGTCCCTCCTATCGTCTATTCCTAATCACTATTCCTTGACCTCGGTGGGAAACGTCACGAGGTCAAGGAAAGATGAGTAGGAGAATTCATAAGGACTTAGGAAAAGAGAACCGCGGAGCTGAGAAAATCTGACCGCACTTAGGCTGGGCTACGTCATCATGCGACGGCGGATGTTATTGACGTGGGTCTGCTGTGATGAAACTACAATGTTCTGAAGATGGACTACAAAATGCACACGATGAGAACATATGGGGCGTACGTTCTCATCATGTTGATTCATGCAGGATATATAAATGTGGATAACACGGTGAAAGATATTGTTTAATTACTAAGGTCGGAATTGAATTAAAAAAAGGAATATAGGCTGCCAGCCACAAACTGAAACGAAATTGTCACATTGAGAATGTTTGCTCACACACACCCGAATCCCAAGTAGTGAAATGAATTAATGATATTACTAAAGGCTGGCAATACAACGCTCAAATGAATAAATGACTGATGCAAACTGAGGATATGTTACTGTGCCTGTCCCCTCCGTCCACAGCTGTGTTCAACTTGTTTGTTTTATAACAGGATAAACAAATATTAAATGCATTATTTTGTTTTTCCGTGTGAATAAAAAAAAGAATGGAAATCCACGTGCTTTTTCCATTTTCTTCTTCAAATGGGCAGTTGGAGGCGAAATTAGACCACAACCAGTAATTAACTTGTGTTTGGCCTTTATTGTTAAATCAATATTATGTGCCCCTACTGCATAGATAGACAGATAAATAATAAATAATAATAATATTAATAATAAAAGGGACACTGCTGTGCGTCGTGCGTAAATGCGCACAGCGTCTCTCTTTATGGGGAAACGCGCTTATTGTTTCTGCTGCGGGGTGGGGTGTTATGATCCTTCCACTCTAGCTCTGCAGGGAAACACTGTACAGTTGCTCTTCCTGAGGTTTCTACTGTTTTTTTTCCCCGTTAAAGGGTTTTTTGGGGAGTTTTTCCTTATCCGCTGTGAGGGTCCAAAGGACAGAGGGATGTCGTATGCTGTAAAGCCCTGTGAGGCAAATTGTGATTTGTGATATTGGGCTTTATAAATAAAATTGATTGAATACAAAGTGGGAAGCAGTAACTTCATTGATTATTTAAATTTCCAGATACGCCAAGTATATGCACATTTATGCACGAGGGACAGCAACGGTACTTCATTAATTATCTATTTTTTTAGATTCAGTTTTATTTATATAGTGCCAAATCACAACAAAAGTCATCTCATGGCACTTTACACATAGAGCAGGTCTAGATAATACTCCTGAATCTATCTATCCATCCATCCATCCATCCATTTATCTATCCGTCCATCATCTATCTATCTATCTATCCATCTAACCATCTATCTAGGCCATAAGCATAGCCGATGCCAATGTGTTGAGATGCAGTAGGGGCAGATATCAGATGCAGTAGGGGCAGATAATATAGATATAACAATAAAGGCGAAAAACAAGTAGGTTTCTGGTTTTGGTTTAATTTCTATATCAATTAGCCATTTGAAGACGAAAACGGGAAAAGCATGTGGATTTCCGTTTTTTCTCATTCACATGAAAATCGGAAAATTAAAATGATGCATTGTATATTTGTTTATCCTGTTATAAAACAAGTTAAACAAAGCTGTGGATGGAGGGTACACCAATAGTACTGAAACGTTCATAGTTCGCATCTAAGTTTAACATAATGTTGAAAGTTGAAAAAATATGTATGAACAAGTTGTAGCATGAGATGTATAATGCTTCATAAACAGTGGTAACTTAGATGGTGATCTCCTTCCTTTCTCAGTCATGTTGGTCTTTTTCTTTCCTAATCATTTGAGTTTGTGAATGGTGCGTAAATTTTGCTGCTGCAGTGACTTGTGGGATGGAATTATCTCCTTTCCTATCGCTTAGGAAGGTCCGATGTATCCTATGCTAAAGGAGATCTGAAAGGAAGCATTGAACCTCCTTTCCTTAGTGTTTAGAGAATTTGAACGGCTCTTATCATGGTGGCCACTGAAATACTTCCGGGTCATTTCTCTTTCCAACCGCAGCCTAACAATGGACCGTGACCTTTGACCTCTGAGGCTCATTACACCCTCCCAGGATTTACCCAGCACCTTCTTTCAGGATATAGTCTGAACCTGATCAAATAGATGATTCAATATTTAGCCGGTACCTGAGTACATATAATACTTCACCTAATGCAGTAGGCCTTCTTAAACCTGATTATGTATTCTCCATAAATTACTCTGTTCCTGCTGTATTATTTCAGTAATTACTCTGTATCTGCTGTATTATTTCAGTAATTACTCTGTACCTGCTGTATTATTTCAGTTGTTACTCTGTACCTGCTGTATTATTTCAGTTACTACTCTGTACCCAGCTGATATTTTCCCACTCTGGTTACAGAGTTGTTTTTACCTGAAGTCTGAGTCACATGTTTAATGTAATCTGATTACTGTTTCAATCTCATTGAAGCCACTGGTTCATTAAATTAAATCTCAGTGGACTTTTGAACAGGTCTAATGATGTAATCTGGTTATTGATTATTATAATTATTGATCACTGATGACACTCCAGGTAAAAACAGCTCTGGTGACCCATTTACCAAACATCTGTTTGCAGGTGAGAAAATCTGAGTGAGTTCTGTCGCAGGAACGCCGCTGAGCGAGGCACCGGCGTGACCGCTCAAGTAACAGCACCACAGAAGAAGAATGACGACGATTCAAAGATTCAAAGTTTGACAGTTTTTTAATAGAATTTAAAACATGAGAGAAAAAAAAACAGACACAGGTGAGACTCAGGTGAGTTCAGCTCACGATCTCTGATCTGCAAACAGACGGGAAACTGAGTCCCACAGCACAGAGGGGAAATCCACCTTCGTCATCAGCATCATCATCATCGTCAGAGAGCAGAGCGGCCGTCCTGTCCAACAGTCAGTGTGTCCTACCTGTCCTACCTGTCCGTCTGTCAGTCTAATGGTGATCCACTGAGGCCCTGGGGTCAAACACACAGCGATCAATACGTCTGATCACTGATCAGTCTGATCAATCAGACATCAACAGCTGGGTCACACACTGATGACATCATCAGCACAGGATTACAGGGACCCATGATAACAGAAGCTGTAATAGTTGCTGTGTTTGTTCCAATCAGAACAGACGGAGCTGGTCACATGATCAGGCTCTGACTCAGCTCTGGACCCTGATCTGGACCCCGGGCCTCAGTTAGAACAACACTTTGTGTTTCACAGTTTTTTACTTTCAGTCTGTGGATGTCCCTCAGCAGAACCCGCAGAAACCATGACAACCAGCACAAAAGGAAGTGACATGTCAGAGCGTCACAGCGTTTCACCTCACCACCAGCAGACAAACATAATTAACAGAAACCAATCAGAACTCATCGATCAATCACTGCAGCTGGATGTGACCACTGTTAGCTTAGCCAATGTTAGCTTAGCTTTACCATATGGATCTTAATTAGTGTTTACTTTGAAATTATAGGTTCATCTTTGATGATGTAAATGTGTGACATCATCCTGATGATGCTTTCAGCCAATCACACTGGACGTTTAGGATTTCCTTTTAACAGATATCCTGCTTCCTACATTACCCATAACGCAACTGGACAGTGTCTTTCATAGAGCCTCTGTGCCTGGCAAACAGACTGATGACATCACCATGACATCATCAGGTTAGTTAGCAATCAGACAGCGCTGTGAAGGCGAGGAGAGGGGAAACGCTGCTGCTGACTGACACCTGCCTGAAACTGAGGACCTCTGTGAAGACCTGGGGAGGTGACCACAGAGGTAAGCCCCGCCCATGCAGACAGGTAATTCAGAGGCCCCGCCCCCTCCTCTCCAAAAGGGAAGACCAGAACAGGAAACAGAAACGTGAGGACCGTCCATCTGTTTGCGTCCGTCTCAGACAGACAGACAGGTATCAGTCTGAGGAGAGGGGGGAAGGCTCCTCCCACTTCCTTATATGGGCGGGGCAGGAAGGGAGGTGTTGGCAGCAGTAGCTGATGCTACGTCTCAAACTGTGTGAGCAGCGCCCGGACTTCAGGTGTCAGCTGTTTCGCTGCACTGGCGGCCTCGGCAATGGCACGACGGTACGGCCCCTTCCTCTTCCTGTCAAAGCGTGACTGGAAGGTCTCCAGGAAGGGCGACAGCTGAGTGAGCGGCAGGAAGGAGGTAGTGGGGGAGCCAAACCAGGAGACACGCGCCTCCTGCCGCACCGCCAGCCCTGTGTCGCCGCGCCGTGACACTGTTATGCCTAGCACGCGCGCCGGCCACCAGGGGAAGCCGTAGATCTTTGCCCAGACGATGTCGCCGACACACACCATCCGACCATCGGGGAGCGAACATTTGGACACCAACTTGGAGAAGACGGAGGAGGACGACGAAGATGAGGAGGAGGAGGAGGATGTGGAGGACTTACGACGCCTCTTCAGTTCACCTTCCTCCTCCTCTCCGCCGCCGGCCTGCGTCTCCTCGCCATCAGCTCTGGGGGGAGGGGCGGTAGGAGAGGAAGAGGGACACAGAGGCCCTAACGAGGAGGAGGTAGGGGGGGCGGGAGCGGAGGGAGAGGAGGAAGGTGGGTCTCCTGGAGGGGGGAGGTCAAAGGTCTCTGTGAAACTGCATTCTGAGTGGGAGGAGTCTGAGGAGGAGGAGCAGGGGGGAGGAGCCTCCACTACCTGCACATCATCTCTTCCCTGTCCCTGCTCCGCCCCCTCCTCCACAGAAGGGCTGACCTCCTGCATGTCCATGGCAACACTGGCTGCACAGGAGGGGGGAGTCGGAGGAGGAGATGTGGTCGAGGGAGGGGGTGGCTCTACGGGTGGGGCTGAGTTCACTGTTGGGGCAGGGCTTAACAATGGTTTGGGAGGCGATAAGCGAGCACTCTGTTTGGGCGGGGATGAGGAGGAGGAGGGTGCCTGGCTGTCGTCGGTACGATACCTTTGGGGTTTGAGGCGCATTCTGGGCGGAAGCACCGTGTGAGGACTCGAGCTGACGGCGGTGCCGCTGAGATGCTGCAGGCGGCGAGTGAAGTGCACCTTCTGGTTGTGGTTCTGCAGGGCAGCGGCTCGGGTCATGGCCTTGGTGCGTTCCTGGTTTTGACCCTGGTTCTGGTTCTGGTCTTTGGGCCGACGATGTGGCGGTGGTGGCTGGGAGCTCCTCGCCAGCTTCTTGAGAACCTGCCGTGCTTTGGACCGATCGTCAGTGGAACCTTTGGCCAGAACCTTCTTAGAGTTCAGATTCAGACACATGCGACTGGACGAGGATGACGAAGGTGAAGATGAAGCCACGCCCCTCAGGACACGGCGAGAGGAAGATGATGATGAAGATGACACACGTATCCCTGATGATGAGCGTCTGTCAGCAGCAGTACGCCCTCCCTTGTCATCACTTCTAAGCCGTTTGACCTCCGAGGAGATTGGCCCCTCGGCTGTTCGCCGCCGCCGTGACACCTCCTCACTCCTCAGATCCACTGTGCCCCGCCTCGAATCCCTGTGCCCACCTGATGCCACCACACTTTTGCATTTGTCGCACAGCACCTGGCGGGGGCGGAGCTTGATGGCATTCATGATGGAGGTTGGCTCCTCGCAGCGGTAGCGCCGCTTTGGCCGTTTGATCTTGCGTGGCAGTGGCTGAGGTAAGGCCTGGTTGTAGGTGTCCCTGATGAAGAGAGGAGGGGGGTATGGCGCCCCCTCCTGGAACAGTGGTGGCAGTTTGGAGGTCCAGGAGAGAGGATGGGGAGAAGACGGGGACGTGGGGCTAACGATGACCTCTTCCTGTTTGGTGGATGGGTCAGCGTTTTTCAAGGGGGGCGGCTGCACAGACATCTGTGGTCGACTCCCGTCGTCCCGTCTGGGAAACACCGTGATGGGGATACCATACGGTCCAAACCTGAACACAGAGAGAGGATGAGAACCTTAGAGTCTCAATACTCGCCGTAACAACCTCAGATCTCACCTGAAAACTCAAAGTCTCGTCTGAACTCTCAAGGTCTCGCTGAACTCAAAGTCTCATGTGAACCCTCAAAGTCTAGTCTGAACTAACAAAGTCTAGTCTGAACACACAAAGTCTCGTCTGAACACTAAAGTCTCGTCTGAACCCTCAAAGTCTTGTCTGAACACTAAAGTCTCATCTAAACTCAAAAAGTCTTGTCTGAACTCTCAAAGTCTTGTCTGAACACTAAAGTCTCATCTAAACTCAAAAAGTCTTGTCTGAACTCAAAAAGTCTCGTCTGAACCCTCAAAGTCTCATCTGAACTCAAATTCTCGTCTGAAGGCAAAGTCTCGTCTGAACACTTAAGTTTTGTCTGAACTCAAAGTCTTGTCTGAACTCAAAAAGTCTCATCTGAACTCAAAAAATCTCGTCTAAACCCTCAAAGTCTCGTCTGAACTCACAAAGTCTCGTTTGAACTCACAAAGTCTTGTCTGAGCACTAAAGTCTCGTTTGAACACTTAAGTCTCGTCTGAACTTACAAAGTCTTGTCTGAACTCAGTTTCAAAGACTCTGAACTTGTTTTTTTTCTCCAAATGTTTCAAAGACGCCTTAAAACAAACACATTTGATGATCGTTCTTGTGACTAAAAACATCCTGTTCAAATAATTTCTTGTTGATGCGTTTAAAGACGTCTTTTGAAACTGAATGCCCTGTTTTTGTGTGTGTGTCGTTTAGTTTTGCTTTTGTTTGTTTGTTGATTTTCTCTGACGTCATAAAACAATATGGATTCTAATGTTTAGTAACAGGTGATATGTGACACATAAAGTCCAGTTCAGACCAAAGATTGGTGACGAGACAAAACCGCTTCAGAACGTTACAGAGAAAAGTGTCAGCAGTGTGACGTGGCCTGTCTGAGCTCGACTCAAGCCAGCTGATGGTGTCACCTGACACTCAGCTGTTCAAATGGCCGGCGGCTGGTTTTAGCCGTGCCCTCTGTTTCCGTCCTCACGGTGATCCAGTGTTGGACGGTGGGTCGCTGCTGCTGCTTGTTGTATGTGCTTATGCCCCACTCACACACACATTTTTATTGACTGATGAATTGGCACTGGTTATTTATATTATTATTATTATTATTATTGTGGCGTTTATGCACTTCTGTTTCGTTGTGTAAACAAAGGATGCCGCTCTCAGCTGCGTGCACCACATGAGACAAGAGACGTCACCACTTCTGTTGTCTTCCTAGGTTCTTTACTGGAGGTAACGTACAACAAAGCGATTAGTGAAACATTCGCTGCTCGTCTCCGCCGCTCAGACAATGCCTTGTTTAGTTTCTGCAGTGAAACGAGGAGATAAATTGTTTACTTCTTATTTCAACGTCAGTCCTCGTCCACTGCGGCGTGTTACACAGGAAACACTAAGTGAGCTTTAAGCTCCATATTAACAAACACATCACACTCAGTGATGAGGCTCCGTCCAAAGGAAGTGTGCCCACATCATGACTTTTATCCACATTAACACACATGTGGAATAATGCCGCCATCTGCGGTGTGTAGACCTCAGTGTGGGTTCATCACAGTAAAACAACGATGAATCAACGACAGCATGGCGGAGTCTGAACATTCGTCAGAGTAAACACAAACAAACATCTGTTGGTGTGAAAAAAAAATTCCTCACAAATATTCAGATTAATGTTTCAGTCCAGTTTGAACAAAACTGCTTCTGTCTCTGAACGATCACACTGATCAATAACATGCTGTCTCTGAGTTATATTGATTAGCACGGACTGTTTATTATTGTTTATTATTGTGTGCTCTGGTGTATGAACTGAATTGTTGTACCGACTGTTGTCACTGTGATGAGGAAAAATTTCTGTAAATAGAAAAGGACATCCTGCTGCTGCTGTCACTGTTTGACCAACACATTCATTAATCAGGGACCAAAAATATTGTTATAAAAAAGATTCAATAAATAGGGATCAATAATAATGTTATAAAAAAGATTAATTAATCAGGGATCAATGGTAATGTTATATAAAAGATTTGTTAATCGGGATCAATAGTGATGTTATAAAAAAGATTCATTAATTAAGGATCAATAATAAAAAGATTCATTAAAGGGATAGTGCACCCAAAAATGAAAATTCAGCCATTATCTACTCACTCATATGCCGATGGAGGCCCTGGTGAAGTTTTAGAGTCCTCACATCCCTTGCGGAAATCAGCAGGGGGAGCGGCTAGCACACCTAATGGTAGACGGTGCCCCAGACTAACGTCCAAGAACACAAAATTGAATCCACAAAGTATCTCCATACTGCTCATCCGTAGTGATCCAAGTGTGCTGCAGCCGCGACATAAAAAGTTGTTTTCGAAAAACGTCATTTGAACTCTGTTTTTAGCCTCACTGTAGCCTGTAGCTCTGACTGCTTCTCTGTGCTCTGCGCTCACGTGTGCGCGCTCAGGGTGATCGGTGATGCACGGTCTCTGAAGAGCAGCAGTCTCGTCAGTACTGATGTCCAGATTGTCAAGTGCAGGCATCGCTAATTCCCAGTCTGAGCAGCAAAGACTTTCCTCACCCGTTGGCACTGCTTTGCATTTGAAACAGCTACACCACCAGGTTTCCAGTGCTCGACTCTGGTATTCTGCGGCTGGCTGAGGGTTAGGCTCATGGGCTGCGGCTGCGGCTGCTGCTTCGTCCAGTAGCCTGAGTTCCATCCGTATACTCGGGCTCAAACAAATACAGCTCAACAAAGAAATGCTGTTCCTCCTCAGTTTCAAAGTCTTCAGACATGTTGGGTTGTCCTTTGTTAAAAGACCGTAGTGCAAATTATCTTTTAGCGACTGTGGTTACTGTTGTCTCTCCCTGCGGTGCACGTGTCACGTGATGTAAACACAGGTGAGCAAAGCTCATGCTTTCGCTGGTCTCGCACAGGCGCGCACACGTGAACATGGAGTGCAGAGAGGCAGTCAGAGCTACAGGCTACAGTGAGGCTAAAAACAGAGTTCATATGACGTTTTTCGAAACAACTTTTTATGTCGTGGCTGCAGCACACTTGGATCACTATGGATGAGCAGTATGGAGATACTTTGTGGATTCAATTTTGTGTTCTTGGACGTTAGTCTGGGGCGCTGTCAGCCATTAGGTGTGCTAACCACTCCACCCGCCGATCTCCGCAAGGGATGTGAGGACTCTAAAACTTCACCAGGGCCTCCATCGACATATGAGTGAGTAGATAATGGCTGAATTTTCATTTTTGGGTACACTATCCCTTTAATTAGGGATCAATAATAATGTTATAAAAAAGATTGATTAATCAGGGATAAATAGTAATGTGGAGTTTGTGGAAGGAATTATTGATAACTGATCACATTATTAAAGATATTGATATCTGATCACATTATTAGAAGTATTATTGATAACTGATCACATCACTGAAGATATTATTGGTAACTGATCACATTACTAAAGGTATTATTGATACCTGATCACATTATTAAAGATATTATTGATAACTGATCACATTATTAAAGATACTGTTGATATCTGATCACATTATTAAATATATTATTGATAACTGATTACATTAATCGATCATGTTATTGATCAATACTTAATTAACATCACCTGTCAGGCCTATATTACTGATCACATTAATCGATGATATTGTTAATAACTGATCACATTATTAAAGATATTATTGATAACTGATCACATTATTTAAGATATTATTGATAACTAATCACATTATTAAATATATTGTTGATATCTGATCACATTATTAAATATATTATTGACAACTGATTACATTAAATGATTCATGTTATTGATAAAGTTTTACCTTTTTGAAACATCCATCAGGACCCCGGAGAACACCTTCTCACCCCGCCGGAAGGACACCACCAGCGCGTCATCGATGACGTGGTCCAGAGAGACCCGGACCTCGGACCCAGGACTCAGATCCGGCCCAGAGCCGAGCGGCGGAGCACCGACACCGGGCTCCGGCCGAGAGGAGTCTTCCCCGGCGGAACCGTCCGCCGCCAGCCGCCTCTTCGGGGACCTGCAGGGCGGGGAGGAGTCCCGCGGGCCGCCGCCCGGCAGCTCTTCGGTCCCCGCTGAGTTCTTCCCGTACCCCGGCTTCGGGTCCGGGGCGTCCGAGACCGACAGCCGGTCAGCGGTACCGTCCTCCGCCGGGCCGGACCTCAGCTCCGGTTGGGCCGGAGCCGTGTAGCCTCTGTCTCGGCCCGCGGTCTCGGTCCGGTCCGTCGTCACGTTGGTGGTCGGTTCCGCCGGTTCCGCTAGAGACAGTCCGGCCTCGGTGACGGGAGGGGGAGCCGGGAAGGAGTGCAGGAAGACGGCGGAGGGTTCCGCCAGGATGCTGCGGTACGCCGCCTGCACCGACACGTTCCCGCCGCCCTCTGGATCCGCCGGTACTCCGGGAGAGAACCGGTCCATGCTGATCAGGTCCACCGGGAAAGTATCGATCCGTTCATCGTTAACGGCGTCATCAGAGAGCGCTGTTCCCGCCGCGGGCTCCAGCTCCGGCCTGTCATGGCGGCGCTCCTCCCCGTCCCCACCATCCTCTACCCGGTGGACGACCGGCTCCACGGGCGGCCCCTCGATTTCCAGTGGGGCTCCCGGTAGTCTCGGGCCGGCCGGGCCCGGTTCTGACGGGCCCTCGTCGTTCGTCGCCGCGGTTATTGTTGTTGTCGGAACCGCCGCAGCTCCTGGCTCTGCAGCCACGGCCGCCATTTTCTTCCGCTGTGCTGCCAAAGCGGCGCTTCGCCCCGCCCCCCACTACACTGCCAGCTGCGCAGGCGCGCTGCCGTTGGCTGGAGAGCCTGTCAGTCAAATGAAACGAGGCAGAGCGTCGCCTGTGATTGGACGATCCTGGTAGCGTCCGTGTGGCTAATTGGATGATTCTGTTCGGGGGCGGTTATCTTCACAAGAAACAAAAACATCTAAGCTCGATCAATATCTGATCAATGGAACAGTTTCTGATTCACAGAGGCCTCATTTAAAAAAAAATAAAATAGAATAAAACAAACAAGATTTTTTTTAAAACAGCTTTCTTCTGATCATCAATACTATCTGATCAATAAGCTAAAATATGAGCCAAACCTGCCAACATAAAATTCATCAGTAATTCATCAGTGAATCACCTGACAGATACTATGAATCAGATCATCAATAATCTGATCAGTCAGTGAATAAATAAATAAATAATTGATTTGTGTGCACAGATCAATAAAGTGTGATGTCAGTGGATCAATAACACTGAACAGACCTGAGACCTTCAGAATAAAAGCACTGAGTTAGTTTGACTGATATTAGTTATCAGTAATGACTGAATTAAAATCAATAATCAGTGTGATGACAGAGCGACCGTCAGCCAGTCAGAGCAGAATATCAATCACACTGATTAATCAGTACGACAATGTTTTGTTTTTATATAAAGTTCCTTATTTTCTACTCCTCAGACTGACGTCATCACATCACATCATAACAACAATATTAATCATAATAAAAATATGTTTCTGTGTGGGGGCTGTGACATCACATAAAAACAAGATAAACAAACAGAAATAAACATGAATCAGTTCACGTGTTTACATGTGCGTGCTTGCGTGCGAGACCAGCGAAAGCACGTGAACACACATGAAGGCGGTGCTCATGTCTCACGGTCTCGCGCAAGCGCACACACGTGAGCGCGGTGCCCAGAGAGGCAGTCAGAGCTACAGGCTACAATGAGGCTAAAAACAGAGTTCATATGAGGTTTTTCCAAACAACTTTTTATGTCGGGGCTTCAGGACACTTGGATCACTACAGACGAGCAGTATGGAGATATTTTGTGATTTCAATTATGTGTTTTTGGACATTTGAATCTGGGGCGCCGTCAGCCTCCATTAGGTGGAGTTGTGTTGCTACCTCCTCTCCCCTTGGATCTCTGCAAGTGATGTGAGGACTCTAAAACTTCACCTGAGCCTCCCTCGGCATATGGGTGAGTAGATAATGGCTGAATTTACATTTTTGGGTGCACTATCCCTTTAAGGGGAAGTGTATAAAAGAGAAGCCAAACCATGGGACGCCCTCGCCACTCTACCGGAAGAAGGCAGCAGATGTTACCATGGATACAGACAGACGCTTCGCTTGCGCTGCTGACAAAGCTGTCATGTTTCACAGGATAAGAGGAACAAGAATGAAGAGACTCATTTTTAATTCATAGATTGATTAACTGCTTTGTTTCTTCTTCTGTCCCTCTGAACACATGATTATGTTTATTTTTAAAATCATGAGAATGGGATGAGGGAGTTTTTATACAGTTTGAAATAGTTTATTTAAGTATATGGACGTGTAGGTTTTCATCTTTTGACACCAAACATTCTGTGAGTTTGTTTGAGACTGTGAAGTCAGTGTGAGGAAAACAAATGTGTGTGTTTGGTCTAAAATATTTTACAAAGTAGAAAGACGGAACGCTTTCATTTGTACATTGTTTCCTCCATTGTGATGTTACACTTCCTGCTGGTCTCATCAGAAGTCTGCACTGATGCACACTCTCTATCTAAGGGCTGAGCAGTCCATTCGCACTCAACCATCATGGATTGTTTGGTTCACCTGACTAAAGACGCGCCCCTCCTGAGACTCTGGTCCACAGACGTAAGGTTCGTTGGAGATGAGCCAGGCCTGCGTAGATTCAATCACCGGCGATCGGCGCACAATGCATGCCGGTTAGTTTTGTGTCCGACTTCATCCCGACTTGCTCTGACGTATTACAAAAGTGGACGGAGATAAAACATCGAGAGCAAGGTGGACGCAGTTTTTAGAGCCAGGCGCTGCAGTTGCTCTCCACCGACTGCACCGCCTGGCTCTCACCTGATCTAACAGCTGATTGGTTCAGATGTCGACTCAACAAGATGACGTTTTAGATAAACTTTTTGATTCACTTTTGTTGAATTTCAGAGATTAAGATTGTATTTGTCTGATTTGAAGGTTTATTGTGTGAACAGAAAACACGTGTGACTGATGGTGAAGTTTAGTTGTCACAGACTGAATACATTCATCATAAACTATACAGAGTCTACTGTGTATTAACACTGGACTGTTTTAATTATTGAAGTATTTAGCAACACAGAGACTGGTGGTCAGTGGGATGTGGGGATTCTTAAAATAACGTGTTCAGATGTGAAGCCCTGACTGTATCTGACTGAGCCTTAATGAAAGCTGTTTAGTATTTTTTTTCCTCTGAAAATAGTATGAACCTTATAGTTAAGCACACTTTATTCAGCCTGTGTAGTTGAGGGGACAGGTCAAACTGATATGATGCTGATTTACAGCAGAGTTCATGAACCATGAACATAAACTACAGATCACCTGTAAAGCATTTTAATAAATTAATCTATCATAATTAAAACAACTGGAGACTGAAAACAAACTGATATATTGGACTGATCACTTTTTTAATGAATTGACATCATTCCAGACAGGATGTTAGTGTGTCTGTGACTTCCTGTACGGACTGAAGGCTGCTGGAAACTGTTGGGAAACTGTCCGACTTCACCGCAGCTTTTTGTCACCGTCCCCCGCTGCAGCCGCCTGCTCTTGTCTACTTTCCAGGCGAGGCGCAGTTCATCTCCAGCGAGCCTATATATACATAGACGCCGCATTGACCTCCAGCATGAGGCCACTTCTGGTGCAGGCTCCTCTTTCAGGCCGCCTCCAGCATCAGGCCCGGAAATAACAAACTTTTTGTGCGTCTCCGCAACGACTCCGGCATTTTCGTCTAGAGATGTCCCGATCCAGCTTTTTCCACTTCCGATCCAATACCGATATTACAGCCTTGAGTTTTGGCCGATACTGAGGGTTATTATACATATTAACTTATTTTGTTGTCAGTCATGTTAGAAAAGGTTTGATCAAGCGATATTACTCTAACAAGAACAACTACTTAATCAGGCTCGTTAGAATGATCCACAACAGTTGGTATGAGAAACTGACCTGTTTATTGTTAACAGGGTTAAATAAACAAACTTTAAACTTGAACATTAACATTAAATAAAAAATATAGCTGGTTTGCTTTGGCTGCTTTGGCCCCTTAATAAATAGAAAATAAATCAATACAAGAAATCTTTAAAATGTCTAACATTGAAATTAAAATAGCAGCAAGACTCCACACACTTGTGCTTTGCCCCCCTAATAAATAAAACATAGATTAACATCTCAAAACATTGTTGACATTTAACAAACAATGCAGCCTTTCCTTTTCAGTTATTTTAGTAGTGTCAGTGCCAGCCTGGTGCTGCTGTTTCCTGGGACCAACAGAGGGGACAAAAAACCACACACAATATTGTACAACTGTTTAAACAAGCACTAGTCCATCCACGGCTCCAGTTTCACTAATTGTGCCCAAAACAATGCCATCAGTGCTCTTTACTTAAACAGTAAGAGTGTAAACCAAATAAAAATATCACTCTCAAAACACCAGAGCAGAAAACAAATAGTCAGTTAACTAAGTTGACCGCTACTCCTCCTACCCTCCCTGTGTGTGTCTGCTGTCTGCATGCTGGCCTGGTGGATTGATAGTAAGAGCTGGCGCGGATCACTGGAATGGACTGCTTGACTCGTGGAGCGCTGGGCTGGCCGGAAAAACTGGATCGGACAGTAAATGACAATGACAATTTATATATCCCAAAAAACGAATGCACGGGTTTCATATGTTTGCCGTTTTACCAGCCACTCTATGCATGTAAATTGCCAAATGTTACGCTAACGGTGGTTAGCAGTTGACTTCGACGCTCAGGTTATTTGTTGTCTAAATGAACATGAAATGTTTTCCTATTGTTCACTCGGTTTATACTTTTACTAAATGAAATATATAAAATGAACTTAACATGACTTTTTTTCTGTGTTATGTAGATGCATCACTCAATTATTCAAACAAGTGCATGGCATAAAGTGGAACGCTGCACAGCTTGTCAGTGGAAGTGTCGGCATATTGATCTGTTTTATACTCAGGTTATTCTGACAAAAAGCTTCTTTTGAAGTGTCCTTTTGCTACTTTCTACGTGCTGTTATTTTTACGTGAATAATAGAGTTTATGGCACTGATTGTAGAGCAGTTTTGCTATAGGAAGACTACCTTTTTTCTGTCTTCTCCATAGGACAAAGTTGGGGCCAGGGTAATTTATGAATGTAAAAAGGCAGCAGAGTGGGTTGAAACAAACCAGCACTTGTTTTCAGACAAGGTGGAGTCGCCCAGTGTGATCACAGTGGGAGAAGAGGAACTGGCGGAGGCTGTGCAGCAGTAAGATCCATGGTTGATGACATGGAGAAAGACGCAATCCTGGAGCCATTTAAATTAAAGTTCTACAAAATGGAAGACGTGGATCTTTTGTGAGGAGATTGTTGACAAACGAGGGTACTTGGCATACACCAAATGTGACATTGAGGACTAATGATGTTCAATAAAAGGCAGAATAAACAGAATGAAAATTTGTCATTTTTTGTATTTTCAAAATTGTTTTGTTTTTTTTAAATCATGCACCTAATGATTTATTTTCATTATACCAAGAAGAACACAGGTAAGTTAGTGCATTTTAAGAAAAGGAATACAGTTTGAACTATTCCTCTCCTCCACACATGCTGACATCTTTAAATTTAAGCATGGCTGAAAATCTGATTGGCCTCTATGTCTTCTAAAGATCTACAGGTGTTAAGTACATCATATAAAAGACAATGGTGGAATCATTTAATGTAATAGTAGACAAAATAATTTATTTAACTTAAATAAATGTTATTCATGAGATGTTGAGGCTATGGAAAAAAAGCTTAGATTAATTATGTTGCTATGTCGATTGATGGTTTCATGTAACTTCTCTTCAAAGGAGCTGCAGGTTCACAGTGTAAGCAGATACATGAGCTTCCTTTGTCATGGAATATATTTTCCAGCTGACAGCTGACTTTATGCAAAAAACGTTGCTGGCAGACTTACACCCATGTTAAATACCACATAATAAAGAACAGGCAAACAAAAACATCAACATGTTTAAGAAATTACATACACATGCATGTACATTTAAGAAACGAATGGTTTCGCGTTACAGTGTTGTTTAATTGATTATAATTCAGCGACAAAGCCGCTTCCTCTAAAAGTGTTTCTTGCGTGCACTTCCTGTCCTGAACGTCCTGACACTAGAGGCGGCCTGAGAAAGGAGCCTGAAGTGGAAGCGGCCTCACGCTGGAGGTCTGCAGCCAGACTCTCTTGGGCCAATTGGAGTGACGTGCCTACATGGTGGCCATCTTGGTACAGTGCTGCTCGCTCCTACAGCGCATTACGTCTATAGAGGAATGACGTGTTTGTACTATTAAGGTGATCATAAATCGCTTAGTTCTCAACATATACTCACGCGGGTTGTTTGTTACAAACGTCAGACATGGAGGACAGACAGACAGACAGAATTGGAATTGGAAATTTATTTATTTAAAACAGGGACAATGCACAAATAAACACTAATCTTGTAGAAACAAGAAAAGATGTCTTGAGCCAGGTTATAGCAGCTTTGCTAATTTCCACCCGTAGTCCCTGGGCAGGTAAGGATAACAATATTAAAATCATTGCAATATACAAAATAGAAATGAATTGATGACCATGGTATTTAAAAATAGACAAAACAAACTGACAGAGAAAAACAAGGAACAAGAGCACCAAGACATGAAGATACACAACAGGGTTTTGCCCAACAGCACATACTCTCTCTCATTCTCCACCATAAACAAGCACAGACACATACATAGGTTATAGTCCAACCATCCCTATCCCCATCCTCACCTTCCTCTAATAACCACACTCACACAGATATTTATAATCACACACATATGTACACACACACACATGTATCTCAGCAATGTGTGCAAACTTGCTTACTCAATAACCAGTGCTTTGATGAACTTGAGAATTTGTGGAAATCTGTACATGAAATCAGTTCTGTGGGAAGGGCATTCCACTGACTCATAGCCACACATGAAAAGGAAGAACTACCAAAATGAGTTCTACGTTGCGGAATGCTACACTCAGCCCTAGTAACAGATCGAGTTACTCGTGCTGTGTTTTCAGAGCAGAGTGTAACAAACTTTTTCAGAGGGGGAGCAGAAGCATTGTACAATGATTCTAATGGTTTTACAACTGTTTTACATGTCTGAGACCAGTACAGTACAAAAAGTGGGGGGTGATCAATGCATTTAAGTATGTACTTGATGCCTCAATGGTAAGAGAGTTTCTTATACATCTAAAATTTGCTAAATTAAATTTCATTGTGTTACCTAACTTTTTGACATGCCCTTTCAAGCCAAGGGTAGGGTCTGTAATTACCCCCAGGTATTTAAATTGCTCTACATGTTTTATTTTTTGCCCATTTACTACAATCTCAGGATAAGTTTTAAGTTTACACCTATTTGTGAAGAACATGGTTACAGTTTTTTCAACATTTAACATAAGGCATGAATTATATAACCAGTCATTAACTTTGTTCATTACCCTTGTCAATTTCATGGCCACCTCTGTTTCACTTTTCCCATGGGTATACAAGACAGTATCATCGGCATACATTAACATCCTTACAGATAGAAGACAAGTCATTTATGTATAAACAAAATAGCAGTAGCCCTAAAATTGACCCTTGTGGGACTCCCAGTGTGGATGCTAGAGATGGAGATAGTGTACCATTCACTCGTACACACTGGTGTCGACCACTTATATAAGATTTCATCCAGTTTTGTACATTTATAGAGAGATTGTAATTTCTGAGTTTATGTAACAGCACCTCATGATTTACCATGTCAAAGGCCTTGCGTAAATCAAGGAAGACTGCTCCCACCACTCCTCCCCTATCTAGGCTGGTTTTAATTTCCTCAAGGAAGTAGCAGCAGGCTGTTTCAGTAGAATGTTTCTTTCTGAAACCAAATTGCATCGGATGTAAAAGGGACTTAGAATCCAGATGTGAAGTTAGTTGTTCTGCTACGACCTTTTCAATGACCTTTGAGATGGTTGGGAGGATGCTGATAGGTCAATAGTTGCTGACTACCTGTGTGTCACCAGGCT
Organism: Epinephelus malabaricus; assembly: GCA_037127435.1. Classification (NCBI taxonomy): domain Eukaryota; kingdom Metazoa; phylum Chordata; class Actinopteri; order Perciformes; family Serranidae; genus Epinephelus; species Epinephelus malabaricus. Next base: position 90,297 of record JANUFT010000010.1, read on the forward strand.
TGTGCACAGGGGTGACTATGGCAGGCTTGAACACACTGGGGAAAACATTCTCATCAATAGATTTATTTATGATCATGACTAAAGGTGATATAAAGGATGCCTTGTGTTGTTTTAAAAATGCCGTATCAAGACCATATATATCTTTGGCTTTGCTATTTGTCAGGGTTGAGATAATTTTTTCAACCTTCATTGCATTAATAGGGGGTAGCTTGAAAGCAGAATCATCACAGGCCAAGGACTGTGGAGGTTTGGTTTTTGGAAAGGTCCAACTCAGTTCTTGTACTGAATTTATAAAATCATTAAAACATTTACCAACAATATGATCATCATTCTGGATATAGCCATTCACCTTAAGCTTTACACTTCTGTTTGTAGATTTTTCTTTTCCAAATAGCTTGTCAATGCTCTTCCATAGTTTCTTACAGTTACTTTTGCATCACGAATAATATCAAGATAAAAGTTTGCTCTAGCCATTCTAAGTTGTTGTGTGACTTTATTTATAAGGCTTTTAAAAATCAGGTGATCAGTACTTAATTTTGATTTCAAAAACTTTTTTAGTGAGGCATCTCTCTTTTTCATTAACTCCCAGAGATTACTATTAAACCAAGGTAAAGTTCGTTTTGTATTTGTTTTCTTGCCCCTTATTTTTGTGTATTTCAGTAGAATATCTTTAACAGCTGACATTTAATCAGTACAAGCTTGCTCACAGGACATATTACCAATAGTATCACTCCAGTTAATTTGCTTTATTTCATTTTCAATGAGGGGCATGTCCTTTTGGAAGATAAAAGACATGTTTGATTTTTCCCTCACTGAATTTTGATTTCCATAGCGTGCTTTTGTCAATTTTCTAGCAGCCAGAATAAGATTATGATCTGATAGCCCAGTAATAAGGTTATAGGTCTTTATAATCCTATCTGGTTTGTTTGCGAAAATTAAATCTATAAGCGTTTGGGAAGATTTTGTTATTCTTGTGGGCTTGTGAATCATCTGTTTCATTTGGAATGTTTTAACAATATATTTAAGCTTTTTTCTACGTGTTTTGTCCTGCCAGTTTAAATTGAAGGCACCCATAAGAATAACTTACATTTTTTCATGTTGTTTAAGGATGATATTCAAACACTCGAAAAAATAATCTGAAGCAGTAGGGGGACGATAAACTACACAGACAGCAAAAGACATTTGGGAAGACAGTGTTATTTTCACTCCCACATATTCCAAGTTATTTTCAGGAATAGCGATTTGTTGACTTTGAATGTTGTCTTTCACATACTGTACAGGCCAAAAGTTTGGACACACCTTCTCATTCAATGCGTTTTCTTTATTTTCATGACTATTTACATTGTAGATTCTCACTGAAGGCATCAAAACTATGAATGAACACATGTGGAGTTATGTACTTAACAAAAAAAGGTGAAATGACTGAAAACATGTTTTATTTTCTAGTTTCTTCAAAATAGCCACCCTTTGCTCTGATTACTGCTTTGCACACTCTTGGCATTCTCTCGATGAGCTTCAAGAGGTAGTCACCTGAAATGGTTTTCCAACAGTCTTGAAGGAGTTCCCAGAGGTGTTTAGCACTTGTTGGTCCCTTTGCCTTCACTCTGCGGTCCAGCTCACCCCAAACCATCTCGACTGGGTTCAGGTCCGGTGACTGTGGAGGCCAGGTCATCTGCCGCAGCACTCCATCACTCTCCTTCTTGGTCAAATAGCCCTTACACAGCCTGGAGGTGTGTTTGGGGTCATTGTCCTGTTGAATAATTAATGATTTTCCAACTAAACGCAAACCGGATGGGATGGCATGTCGCTGCAGGATGCTGTGGTAGCCATGCTGGTTCAGTGTGCCTTCAATTTTGAATAAATCCCCAGCAGTGTTACCAGCAAAACACCCCCACACCATCACACCTCCTCCTCCATGCTTCACAGTGGGAACCAGGCATGTGGAATCCATCCGTTCACCTTTTCTGCGTCTCACAAAGACACGGCGGTTGGAACCAAAGATCTCAAATTTGGACTCATCAGACCAAAGCACAGATTTCCAGTAGTCTAATGTCCATTCCTTATGTTTCTTGGCCCAAACAAATCTCTTCTGCTTGTTGCCTCTCCTTAGCAGTGGTTTCCTAGCAGCTATTTGACCATGAAGGCCTGATTCGCGCAGTCTCCTCTTAACAGTTCTTCTAGAGATGGGTCTGCTGCTAGAACTCTGTGTGGCATTCATCTGGTCTCTGATCTGAGCTGCTGTTAACTTGCGATTTCTGAGGCTGGTGACTCGGATGAACTTATCCTCAGAAGCAGAGGTGACTCTTGGTCTTCCTTTCCTGGGTCGGTCCTCATGTGTGCCAGTTTCGTTGTAGCGCTTGATGGTTTTTGCGACTCCACTTGGGGACACATTTAAAGATTTTGCAATTTTCCGGACTGACTGACCTTCATTTCTTAAAGTAATGATGGCCACTCGTTTTTCTTTAGTTAGCTGATTGGTTCTTGCCATAATATAAATTTTAACAGTTGTCCAATAGGGCTGTCGGCTGTGTATTAGCCTGACTTCTGCACAACACAACTGATGGTCCCAACCCCATTGATAAAGCAAGAAATTCCACTAATTAACCCTGATAAGGCACACCTGTGAAGTGGAAACCATTTCAGGTGACTACCTCTTGAAGCTCATCGAGAGAATGCCAAGAGTGTGCAAAGCAGTAATCAGAGCAAAGGGTGGCTATTTTGAAGAAACCAGAATATAAAACATGTTTTCAGTTATTTCACCTTTTTTTGTTAAGTACATAACTCCACATGTGTTCATTCATAGTTTTGATGCCTTCAGTGAGAATCTACAATGTAAATAGTCATGAAAATAAAGAAAACGCATTGAATGAGAAGGTGTGTCCAAACTTTTGGCCTGTACTGTATATCAGAACACCTCCCCCTTTCCCTTTACTTCTATCCCGTCTGTAGACATTATATCCTGGGACGGTGAAAACAGACGAGGGGGTTATGGGAGTTAACCAAGTTGTTCAGTCTTTGAAACAATACTTCATATATTTAAATGTCCGCCAAAAATGAATCAGTTTATTATTTATTATTATCGTCATTATTATTATTATTATTGTTATCATCACTCTCATTATAATTAATATTGCTATTATCATTATCATTTTATTATTATTATCATTATTATGATTATTTTTATTATCACTCTCATTATTATCATTATTATAGTGGCAATCTAGCTACAAAAAATGCCACTTGAAGGAATTTGAAGACATTTCCAACTCGTGATGGTGTGTAAAAATGAGGTCCCTCATGGGGTCTTAAAAGTTAAAACGAGTCTTAAAAACACCTACAAAAGGCCGGGTGCCAAATGACTTAAAACGAGCAATCAGAATTTAAAACACAAAACATGAAACATGAGTTAAATTTTAAAATTAAATGACTGTTAGCAAAGAATTTACAGTAGAAGAAATTAGTTAATTGTTGTCAGCTGTTCCTTTTTCTGAACTTTCTCTCTCATTAAATTTTTATCAACCGTATTCACAATAGTAGACCAGTTCACCCTTATGAGTTGTTGTCAGGTGACTTTATTCTTATCAGAACTTAAGATACAAAACATGAGTTACAATGGTTATAAACATGATTGTAAAATGGTTTTTTTTCAGCAAAGAATTTACAGTAAAAGAAATTAGCTCACTGTTGTCAGAAGTTCTTTTTTCTGAACTGAAATAACATGAAAAAAACAAGTTCACTTAACCTTGTTGACTGTCATATTTGATTTTCTGTGTCAGTTCCTTCACCAAACAGTGGTGTTTGACTGTAGAAGGAACATGGTCAGGCAGTGTATCATATTTTTATGAAAAATACCAGTTACACCAATAGACACAACCCAGTGTCATTTGGTGCAACTGGTATTTTTTCATAAAAATATGATTATATACAGGAAAAAAAATGTGGAGTAAAATGTGGAATAAATGTAATCCACTTTTGCAGTGCAACACTGTGTTTTTTAACATAACTTGTCACACGTTATTTAGAAAAAAAAGGGGTGTTTTCAGGAAATGTCCTGCTCAGTATTGCCAAAATGCATTAAAATTTAAATATAGAAATACTTAAAAAATATCTTATTTCAATTTAATGCTTTGGAAATAAATATTTTTTTATAAGTACACTTAAATCTATTGCAGGTGGATAAAATATTTAATATTTATCATTCTTTCGTGGTTACACCATTTTCAGGAGCATTCAATCTCACTTTTCATAAAAAATGGTGCAAATGTCATTTCAAATGACATAAAACCAACAAAAATACAGAATGTACATTTTAACAAATCTGATGCATGCTTTGAAAGCTATTTTTGAAAATATTTCTGAATTGCTCATCTTGCCAACCCTTATTTGTCACTGACCCATATACAAACGGACAAAAATACTAATACGACAAACCCATTTAGACGGTCACACACACAGGCACAGTTGAAAAACTGTGTGGCTTCCCCAGATCCTAATCACCTGTGCCTCCCTTATCTAACCACTGCCTGGCTGATTACTACCTATGCCCAGATGTGCTGGTAACCATAGCAACCAAAGTACCTCACCAAAGACACACACCCACATTCACACATACAAACACACACACGCCACACAAATCTAAATTGGCTACAACAATTATCATTATTATTATTATTGTAGGTATAAAATATACATATACATCCAATATCTATCATTAATCCTCTAACTGGTCAATCACTGCAGTCTAAGGTCTGTTTTTTTTTCAGACCAAGAGGCAGTTTATAGATGAAATAACATTGCATTTTAACCAAAATTATGTCTCATATTAGTTATTTCACTAGTAAGCAGCTGTGTAATATGTGGGATAACGTAAAGTGAGCTGGTTATATTATGGATAGAAGCCAGACGTGGAGCTGGGTTTATTTCACTATTTAACAACCTACTCACTTGATGTTATCCCTTATGTCCACCTTACCTGTGAAAAGTGATTCCACGGGATCTGGTTTGTATGTTACGCTCATTTGAACATCCATAGGCGGCACAAAAGTCAGTCTTCTGACTGAAAAAGATGCTGGTCTGCTGAAAACATTAAGTAAAATTTGTATTTGGGTAGTAAAACCGGCATATTTAAAATGTCCAAGCATCCTGTGTCATATCTACATGTGACGTTTTTAACAAATCAAACCGGTCAAAAATTCAGTGAATAATTCTACTTTCAGATTGTGAAGTACCTCTTTCCTCCATAGAATGCACATGCACTGCCACCTCTGCTAGCCCTGTACCAAGATGGCGGCACTTTAGGCACACCCCTCCATACACATATGCGGCATCTATGTATATATGTCTATGATCTGGTCACGTAAGTAAAGACACACCCCCTCCTGTGACTCTGGGCACCTGACGAAAGACACGCCCCCTCCTGTGACTCAGGTCACCAGACTAAAGACACGCCCTCTCCTGCCACTCCTGAGATTGGTCATGTGACTGATGGTTCCCTCAAATAAAGACTGAGACACTTATCTAATATTAATCAGTTTTATTAGGTCGGTTATTGATCGACAGAAACTAAAAATCACTGCTGCTGTGAACAAACATCTGATTAATAATCAATAATCAGACTGATCAGAAGATGTTTACATCTGAAACGTTTTATCTAATTAATTTCTACTTCCAGTGAGACCTGTCATTCATCTGATTCTCATTGGTTCATTATTAACGACTTCAGCTGTCTGATTGGTCCAGGCTCTGTCCAGCTGTCTGATTGGTCCAGCTTCTGTCCAACCATCTCATTGGTCCAAGATCTGTCCAGCCGTCTAATTGTTCAGAGGGCGTTCAGTCCGATCCCTTCTGCCTCCTTCAGCTCTTTTAAAGCAACGCTTTCAGCAGAAACCACGCCCCCAATACACGAGTCACCACCCTCTTTTAAAGACACGCCTTCTTCCCGTCTGGGGGCGGGGCGTAACCTAGACCTTCACACCACAAAGAGTTTAAGTTATCAATATTGATTTATTACTTATCAATAAGGCCCAGCAGCCTGATAGCATTACCATCACTCAGTGATCATTGACAGAGTCGTAAGTACTGGTGATAAAGCTGACACAGTTAATGAGCCTACCACTGTTAATGAAGCTGACACTGCTAATGAACCTAACACTGATGATGACGCTAACACTGATAGTGAAGGTAACAATCAATCCATCAGTCAATCAATTTTATTCATAAAGCGCAATATCACAAATCACAATTTGTGATATTGGGCTTTACAGCATACGACATCCCTCTGTCCTTATGACCCTCACAGCTGATCAGGAAAAACTCCCCTAAAAACCCTTTAACAGGGAAAAAAACAGTAGAAACCTCAGGAAGAGCAACTGAGGAGGGATCCCTCTTCCAGGACGGACAGACGTGCTTGCTAAAGAACCTAACACTGCTAATGAACTTAACACAGTTAATGAACCTAACACAGTTAATGAACCTAACACTGCTGATGAACCTAACACTGCGATTGAATTTAACACAGTTAATGAACCTAATACAGCTAATGAACTTGTTAATGAACCTAACACTGCTAATGAACTTAACACAGTTAATGAACCTAACGCTGCTAATGAACTTAACACTGCTAATGAACTTGTTAATGATCCTAACACTACTAATGAACTTAACACTGCTAATGAACTTAATACAGTTAATGAACCTAACACTGCTAATGAACTTAATAGTTAATGAACTTAACATAGTTAATGAACCTAACACTGCTAATGAACTTAACACAGTTAATGAGCCTAACACAGTTAATGAACTTAACACTGCTAATGAACTTGTTAATGAACCTAACACTGCTAATGAACCTAACACAGTTAATGAACTTAACACTGCTAATGAACCTAACACAGTTAATGAACCTAACACAGTTAATGAACCTAACATAGTTAATGAACCTAACACTGCTAATGAACCTAACACAGTTAATGAACCTAACACAGCTAATGAACCTAACACTGCTAATGAACTTAACACAGTTAATGAACTTAACACAGTTAATGAACCTAACATAGTTAATGAACCTAACACTGCTAATGAACTTAACACAGTTAATGAACTTAACACTGTTAATGAACCTAACCCTGCTAATAAACTTAACACAGTTAATGAACTTAACACAGTTAATGAACCTAACACAGCTAATGAACCTAACACTGCTAATGAACTTAACACAGTTAATGAACTTAACACAGCTAATGAACCTAACACTGCTAATGAACTTAACACAGTTAATGAACTTAACACAGTTAATGAACCTAACATAGTTAATGAACTTAACACTGCTAATGAACTTAACACAGTTAATGAACTTAACACAATTAATGAACCTAACACTGCTAATGAACTTAATAGTTAATGAACTTAACATAGTTAATGAACCTAACACTGCTAATGAACTTAACACAGTTAATGAGCCTAACACAGTTAATGAACTTAACACTGCTAATGAACTTGTTAATGAACCTAACACTGCTAATGAACCTAACACAGTTAATGAACTTAACACTGCTAATGAACCTAACACAGTTAATGAACCTAACATAGTTAATGAACCTAACACTGCTAATGAACCTAACACAGTTAATGAACCTAACACAGCTAATGAACCTAACACTGCTAATGAACTTAACACAGTTAATGAACTTAACACAGTTAATGAACCTAACATAGTTAATGAACCTAACACTGCTAATGAACTTAACACAGTTAATGAACTTAACACTGTTAATGAACCTAACCCTGCTAATAAACTTAACACAGTTAATGAACTTAACACAGTTAATGAACCTAACACAGCTAATGAACCTAACACTGCTAATGAACTTAACACAGTTAATGAACTTAACACAGCTAATGAACCTAACACTGCTAATGAACTTAACACAGTTAATGAACTTAACACAGTTAATGAACCTAACATAGTTAATGAACTTAACACTGCTAATGAACTTAACACAGTTAATGAACTTAACACAATTAATGAACCTAACACTGCTAATGAACTTAACACAGTTAATGAACTTAACACAGTTAATGACTTTACCCAGTTAATGAACCTAAAACTGCTAATCAACTTAAGACAGTTAATCAACCTAACACGGTTAATGAACCTAACACAGTTAATGAACCTAACACTGCTAATAAACTTAACACAGTTAATGAACCTAACACTGCTGATGAACCTAACACTGTTAATGAACTTAACGCAGTTAATGAACCTAACACTGCTAATCAACCTAAGACAGTTAATCAACTTAACACAGTTAATGAACCTAACACTGCTAATGAACTTAACACTGCTAATGAACTTAACACAGTTAATGAACTTAACACTGTTAATGAACGTACCACTAATGATGATGTGTAACATTGTTTATAAAGCTAACACAATTAATGAAGCTAACACTGTAAATGAAGCTAACACAGTTAATGAACCTAACATAGTTAATGAACTTAACACTGCTAATGAACTTATTAATGAACCTAACACAGTTAATGAACCTAACACTGCTAATAAACTTAACACAGTTAATGAACCTAACACTGCTAATGAACTTAACACATTAATGACTTTACCCAGTTAATGAACCTAACACTGCTAATCAACTTAAGACAGTTAATCAACTTAACACAGTTAATCAACCTAACACAGTTAATGAACCTAACACAGTTAATGAACCTAACACTGCTGATGAACCAAACACCGCTAATGAACTTAACACAGTTAATGAACCTAACACAGTTAGTGAACCTAACACTGCTAACAAACTTAACACAGTTAATGACTTTACCCAGTTTATGAACCTAACACTGCTAATGAACTTAACACAGTTAATGAACTTAACAGTTAATGAACCTAACACTGTTAATGAACTTGTTAATGAACCTAACAGAGCTAATGAACCTAACACTGCTAATGAACTTAACACAGTTAATGAACCTAACACAGTTAGTGAACCTTACACTGCTAATGAACTTAACACAGTTAATGAACTTAACAGTTAATGAACCTAACACTGCTAATGAACTTGTTAATGAACCTAACACTGCTAATAAACTTAACACAGTCAATGAACCTAACACAGTTAATGAACCTAACACTGCTAATGAACTTAACACAGTTAATGACTTTACCCAGTTAATGAACCTAAAACTGCTAATCAACTTAAGACAGTTAATCAACCTAACACAGTTAATGAACCTAACACGGTTAATGAACCTAACACTGCTAATAAACTTAACACAGTTAATGAACCTAACACAGTTAATGAACCTAACACTGCTGATAAACTTAACACAGTTAATGAACTTAACACAGTTAATGAACCTAACACAGTTAATGAACCTAACACTGCTAATGAACGTAACACAGTTAATGAACCTAACACAGTTAATGAACCTAACACTGCTGATGAATCTAACACTGCTAATGAACCTAACACAGTTAATGAACCTAACACTGCTAATGAACTTAACACAGTTAATGAACTTAACACAGTTAATGAACCTAACACAGTTAATGAACCTAACACTGCTGATGAACCTAACACTGCTGATGAATCTAACACTGCTAATGAACATAACACAGTTTATGAACCTAACACTGCTAATAAACTTAACACAGTTAATGAACCTAACACTGCTGATGAACCTAACACTGCTGATGAATCTAACACTGCTAGTGAACATAACACAGTTAATGAACCTAACACTGCTAATAAACTTAACACAGTTAATGAACCTAACACTGCTAATAAACTTAACACAGTTAATGAACCTAACACTGCTAATGAACTTAACACAGTTAATGACTTTACCCAGTTAATGAACCTAAAACTGCTAATCAACTTAAGACAGTTAATCAACCTAACACAGTTAATGAACCTAACACGGTTAATGAACCTAACACTGCTAATAAACTTAACACAGTTAATGAACTTAACACAGTTAATGAACCTAACACAGTTAATGAACCTAACACAGTTAATGAAGCTAACACTGCTGATGAATCTAACACTGCTAATGAACCTAACACAGTTAATGAACCTAACACTGCTAATGAACTTAAGACAGTTAATGAACTTAACACAGTTAATGAACCTAACACAGTTAATGAACTTGACACTGCTAATGAACCTAACACAGTTAATGAACCTAACACTGCTAATGAACTTAACACAGTTAATGAACTTAACACAGTTAATCAACCTAACACTGCTAATGAACTTAACACAGTTAATGAACCTAACACTGCTAATGAACATAACACAATTAATGAACCTAACACTGCTAATCAACTTAAGACAGTTAATCAGTCTAACACAGTTAATGAACCTAACACAGTTAATGAACTTGACACTGCTAATGAACTTAACACAGTTAATGAACCCAACACAGTTAATGAACTTGACACTGCTAATGAACTTAACACAGTTAATGAACCCAACACAGTTAATGAACTTGACACTGCTAATGAACTTAACACAGTTAATGAACCTAACACTGCTAATGAACCTAACACAGTTAATGAACCTAACGCAGTTAATGAACCTAACACTGCTGATGAACCTAACACTGCTAATGAACTTAACACAGTTAATGAACTTAACACAGTTAATGAACCTAACACTGCTGATGAACCTAACACTGCTAATGAACTTAACACAGTTAATGAACCTAACACAGTTATTGAACCTAACACTGCTAATCAACTTAAGACAGTTAATCAACTTAACACAGTTAATCAACCTAACACAGTTAATGAACCTAACACAGTTAATGAACCTAACACAGTTAATGAACCTAACACTGCTAATAAACTTAACACTGTTAATGAACCTAACACAGTTAATGAACCTAACACTGCTGATGAACCTAACACTGCTAATGAACTTAAAACTGTTAATGACTTTACCCAGTTAATGAACCTAAAACTGCTAATCAACTTAAGACAGTTAATCAACCTAACACGGTTAATGAACCTAACACAGTTAATGAACCTAACACTGCTAATAAACTTAACACAGTTAATGAACCTAACACTGCTGATGAACCTAACACTGTTAATGAACTTAACACAGTTATTGAACCTAACACTGCTAATCAACTTAAGACAGTTAATGAACCTAACACAGTTAATGAACCTAACACTGCTGATGAACCTAACACTGCTAATGAACTTAAAACAGTTAATGACTTTACCCAGTTAATGAACCTAAAACTGCTAATCAACTTAAGACAGTTAATCAACCTAACACAGTTAATGAACCTAAAACAGTTAATGAACCTAACACTGCTAATAAACTTAACACAGTTAATGAACCTAACACAGTTAATGAACCTAACACTGCTGATAAACTTAACACAGTTAATGAACTTAACACAGTTAATGAACCTAACACTGTTAATGAACCTAACACTGCTAATGAACTTAACACAGTTAATGAACTTAACACAGTTAATGAACCTAACACTGTTAATGAACCTAACACTGCTAATAAACTTAACACAGTTAATGAACTTAACACAGTTAATGAACCTAACACTGTTAATGAACCTAACACTGCTAACGAACTTAAAACAGTTAATGACTTTACCCAGTTAATGAACCTAACACTGCTAATGAACTTAACAGTTAATGAACCTAACACTGCTAATGAACGTAACACAGTTAATGAACTTAACACAGTTAATGAACCTAACACTGCTGATGAATCTAACACTGCTAATGAACTTAACACAGTTAATGAACCTAACACAGTTAATGAACCTAACACTGCTAATGAACTTAACACAGTTAATGAACTTAACACAGTTAATGAACCTAACACAGTTAATGAACCTAACACAGTTAATGAACCTAACACTGCTGATGAACCTAACACTGCTAATGAACTTAATACAGTTAATGAACCTAACACTGCTAATGAACCTAACACAGTTAATGAACCTAACACAGTTAATGAACCTAACACTGCTGATGAATCTAACACTGCTCATGAACCTAACACAGTTAATGAACCTAACACTGCTAATGAACTTAACACAGTTAAAGAACTTAACACAGTTAATGAACCTAACACTGCTAATGAACTTAAGACAGTTAATCAGTCTAACGCAGTTAATGAACCTAACACAGTTAATGAACCTAACACAATTAATGAACCTAACACTGCTAATCAACTTAAGACAGTTAATCAACTTAACACAGTTAATCAATCTAACACAGTTAATGAACCTAACACTGCTAATGAACTTAACACAGTTAATGAACCTGACACTGCTAATGAACTTAACACAGTTAATGAACCTAACATTGCTAATGAACTTAACACAGTAATGAACCTAACACTGTTAATGAACCTACCACTGATGATGATGTGTAACACTGTTAATGAAGCTAACACTGCTAATGAACCTAACACTGATGATGAAACTAACACTGCTAATGAACCTAACACTGTTAATGAAGCTAACACTGCTAATGAACCTAACACTGATGATGAAACTAACACAGTTAATGAACCTAACACTGCTAATGAACCTAACACTGATGATGAAACTAACACTGCTAATGAACCTAACACTGTTAATGAAGCTAACACTGCTAATAAACTTAACACAGTTAATGAACCTAACACTGCTAATAAACTTAACACAGTTAATGAACCTAACACTGCTAATGAACTTAACACAGTTAATGACTTTACCCAGTTAATGAACCTAAAACTGCTAATCAACTTAAGACAGTTAATCAACCTAACACAGTTAATGAACCTAACACGGTTAATGAACCTAACACTGCTAATAAACTTAACACAGTTAATGAACTTAACACAGTTAATGAACCTAACACAGTTAATGAACCTAACACAGTTAATGAAGCTAACACTGCTGATGAATCTAACACTGCTAATGAACCTAACACAGTTAATGAACCTAACACTGCTAATGAACTTAAGACAGTTAATGAACTTAACACAGTTAATGAACCTAACACAGTTAATGAACTTGACACTGCTAATGAACCTAACACAGTTAATGAACCTAACACTGCTAATGAACTTAACACAGTTAATGAACTTAACACAGTTAATCAACCTAACACTGCTAATGAACTTAACACAGTTAATGAACCTAACACTGCTAATGAACATAACACAATTAATGAACCTAACACTGCTAATCAACTTAAGACAGTTAATCAGTCTAACACAGTTAATGAACCTAACACAGTTAATGAACTTGACACTGCTAATGAACTTAACACAGTTAATGAACCCAACACAGTTAATGAACTTGACACTGCTAATGAACTTAACACAGTTAATGAACCCAACACAGTTAATGAACTTGACACTGCTAATGAACTTAACACAGTTAATGAACCTAACACTGCTAATGAACCTAACACAGTTAATGAACCTAACGCAGTTAATGAACCTAACACTGCTGATGAACCTAACACTGCTAATGAACTTAACACAGTTAATGAACTTAACACAGTTAATGAACCTAACACTGCTGATGAACCTAACACTGCTAATGAACTTAACACAGTTAATGAACCTAACACAGTTATTGAACCTAACACTGCTAATCAACTTAAGACAGTTAATCAACTTAACACAGTTAATCAACCTAACACAGTTAATGAACCTAACACAGTTAATGAACCTAACACAGTTAATGAACCTAACACTGCTAATAAACTTAACACTGTTAATGAACCTAACACAGTTAATGAACCTAACACTGCTGATGAACCTAACACTGCTAATGAACTTAAAACTGTTAATGACTTTACCCAGTTAATGAACCTAAAACTGCTAATCAACTTAAGACAGTTAATCAACCTAACACGGTTAATGAACCTAACACAGTTAATGAACCTAACACTGCTAATAAACTTAACACAGTTAATGAACCTAACACTGCTGATGAACCTAACACTGTTAATGAACTTAACACAGTTATTGAACCTAACACTGCTAATCAACTTAAGACAGTTAATGAACCTAACACAGTTAATGAACCTAACACTGCTGATGAACCTAACACTGCTAATGAACTTAAAACAGTTAATGACTTTACCCAGTTAATGAACCTAAAACTGCTAATCAACTTAAGACAGTTAATCAACCTAACACAGTTAATGAACCTAAAACAGTTAATGAACCTAACACTGCTAATAAACTTAACACAGTTAATGAACCTAACACAGTTAATGAACCTAACACTGCTGATAAACTTAACACAGTTAATGAACTTAACACAGTTAATGAACCTAACACTGTTAATGAACCTAACACTGCTAATGAACTTAACACAGTTAATGAACTTAACACAGTTAATGAACCTAACACTGTTAATGAACCTAACACTGCTAATAAACTTAACACAGTTAATGAACTTAACACAGTTAATGAACCTAACACTGTTAATGAACCTAACACTGCTAACGAACTTAAAACAGTTAATGACTTTACCCAGTTAATGAACCTAACACTGCTAATGAACTTAACAGTTAATGAACCTAACACTGCTAATGAACGTAACACAGTTAATGAACTTAACACAGTTAATGAACCTAACACTGCTGATGAATCTAACACTGCTAATGAACTTAACACAGTTAATGAACCTAACACAGTTAATGAACCTAACACTGCTAATGAACTTAACACAGTTAATGAACTTAACACAGTTAATGAACCTAACACAGTTAATGAACCTAACACAGTTAATGAACCTAACACTGCTGATGAACCTAACACTGCTAATGAACTTAATACAGTTAATGAACCTAACACTGCTAATGAACCTAACACAGTTAATGAACCTAACACAGTTAATGAACCTAACACTGCTGATGAATCTAACACTGCTCATGAACCTAACACAGTTAATGAACCTAACACTGCTAATGAACTTAACACAGTTAAAGAACTTAACACAGTTAATGAACCTAACACTGCTAATGAACTTAAGACAGTTAATCAGTCTAACGCAGTTAATGAACCTAACACAGTTAATGAACCTAACACAATTAATGAACCTAACACTGCTAATCAACTTAAGACAGTTAATCAACTTAACACAGTTAATCAATCTAACACAGTTAATGAACCTAACACTGCTAATGAACTTAACACAGTTAATGAACCTGACACTGCTAATGAACTTAACACAGTTAATGAACCTAACATTGCTAATGAACTTAACACAGTAATGAACCTAACACTGTTAATGAACCTACCACTGATGATGATGTGTAACACTGTTAATGAAGCTAACACTGCTAATGAACCTAACACTGATGATGAAACTAACACTGCTAATGAACCTAACACTGTTAATGAAGCTAACACTGCTAATGAACCTAACACTGATGATGAAACTAACACAGTTAATGAACCTAACACTGCTAATGAACCTAACACTGATGATGAAACTAACACTGCTAATGAACCTAACACTGTTAATGAAGCTAACACTGCTAATGAACCTAACACTGTTAATGAACCTAACACTGATGATGAAGCTAACACTGCTAATGAATAATAATAATTGTTAGCTGTTAGCTCACCATTTCTCCTCCACGTCATTGATGGTTTCAGGCAGTGGCACGTTCAGCGTCTCTGGCAGAAAACAGGCAAAACAGCCGGCCAGCACCGCAGCCCCCCCGTATACCACACTGGGCAGAGCAGGGAACACCTGGGAAATGTAGTCCATCAGTCACAAACCAACTACTAACATTCTATGTGTTATTTCACTGACCAGAAAGACACGAAAATGACAACTACTGCAAAGAAAGAGCTCGACGTGCATGATTATGCTAACACTACTAGCTCAAACGTAGAAACCAATGCTAGCACTTCGGGCAACAAACGGAACCGCGAAACAACAACAAAGATCCCGGGGCCGAACAGAAGGAGAAAATCAAATGATGACTGTCCCTCCTCTGACCGCGATGGAGAAGATGAGGTATCTAACACTGCCATTTTAGAGGCTGTGAAAAGTCTAACTTCCATGGTAGAAAAACACACTTGCAATTGCCAATCTGGCTGAAAGTCTAGATTTCAACTTAAACGAAATCAAGGACTGCAAGGAAAAAGTGACAACTTTTCAATTTGCCCTAAAATTTATGCAGTCCAAACTTGCCAAAGACCTCTATTTAATGTTCAAAAATGATCTGAATAATGAAGCATAACAGTTATTAAGTCAACCTTTTTAATTCTAATTTATTTAATTTACTTTCGGTGTATGTACTTTCTATTAATTCTTTTTTTGTCTGTTTATTTGCTGTTTGTTTATTTTTTCATGCCCTTATATCTTGTGTTTTGTATTATTTATTTATTTTTTGAACATGGTGTCATCTCAGGTGGTGTCATCATTTGCAATAAAGTTTAGAGAAAAAAAAGAGGAAAAGCAACATGGAGGCTGGTGAAAACATTTGCATGGTAACTTCAGTTTTATTGTTTGTTTGTTTTTTTCTCTGTGCAGACTCAGTCTAACTAGAGAAGCAATTTCTGAAGAAATTGCGGGTGTGAATGCCGCAAGCTGAAGCCACGCTGCAATGCTGCCTTGAATAAAATAAAGTTTGAATGATATGAATGTTTGAATGTTTGTTGAAAAGCTGACCCCACTCTGAATAGCTGCCTTTAATAAAATAAAGTTTGAATTATTTGAATATTTGAATGTTTTACTGAGATTTATGAAATCCAATATGGCCGCCACCTAGTGACGCTACAATATGCAAATTAGATAATTTACTCCCATCACAAACTTTGGGTCATGATGAATAGTTTTGTCATTTTCAGTATGCCTTTATCTCTCACCACTTTCAAGCCACAGTCTTTTGAAATGTTGAAATGAAAATGGAATATTTTCCTCAATAAACTCTGGCACCTAAAGGGTTAAAATGGAGATTGTGCCCCTGTCATGTCTGCATGTAAGATGTAGACACGCACACACATCATGTTTCTGAGAGTTTGTGCGTGACAGCGGTTGCCATGTGCACCTGGCAGAAGAGCAGAGACAGACAGAACACAGAGAAGAGACCTGTTTTAGTGGAGATTTAACTCCTCAAACAAGTTCTACCCATTGCCAAACTATTGATAAAGTTATACAGAAGATCTGTTTAGCAGCAGTTGAGGTGGCATGTGTGTGTCTTTAAAGCCAATACAATAAACGGTGTAGGAGGCAATGTTTTTTTTAAGAGCACATTTGAGGCGAAATCTTACTTTGAAAGGGCAAATAGCTCACTTCCTGTTAGATTTAGGTCATGGGTGTCAGCGCGTGATTTGTAGGTCGAACACGCCAGTTTTGGTTTGATTTTTCTACGACATTCCTACGGGCCGCAGTGGCCATTTTAGTGTGCCTAGGTGTTGCTAGAGAGCCCATTTTGGCACTTTAGGGGTTAATAATATGTATTTGCTGTTTCAAATGAAGATTCTGCTGCTGTAATCTGTCCTTTAAAGATTGTGAGACACACAGACACAGAGCTCATGAGAGAGCAAATCAGCAAAGGCTATTTATAATGGGTTTGAAGTTTCTCAAACAAGTTCTTCCCAATCCCAAACCGTTGGTCCAATCATGACAATAAAGTGATAGTGAGAGAGAGCCACTTCTCTTGAATGCACGTGTCATGTTTTATACTTGTAGAGTCAAAAATATGGTCACAGGAGCGAGTTTAAAATGTGTTGCACCTCAGCTGTTTTCCAGAAATTTCTCCTCTCAGTTTACATGGGAGTGAATGAAAAAAAAATCGGTGCTCCCTTCGCTTTGGAGCCCCTCAGCAAAAATGTGTACATGTGAGAGATTCCATGTCAACATATCTGTGAGCAGGACAAATTTTCCTACGTTTTGTGGTATAAATTGTGTCTGTACAGTGGAAATTGTGGCCGTATGAGCAAGTTGAAGAGAAAATTTCTTGACGAGTTTACAGCTGCGCAATACACACCCATTATAAAGTCTGAAAACTTCATGTATTTTAAACTGACTTTGTAGAAATTGAATTAGTTCCTCGAAGTCGACGGCAGCGTGAATGTTTGAGAGTTGGAATGGAGTTTCTACGTCAATGTATGAATTTGTGATGTGTGGGTGAAGATGAGTGAGTTTGAAGGATTTTCTCATTGACTTCCATTATAACAAAGTTTCAGAAAACGCTGAATATTTTTGAAAGTTTGAATGGGATTGAAAAGTTGAATCATATGTAAAATGTCAGCAAAATGATGAATATTTTCCATTTTGAATGGAGTTTCTAGCTGAAAGTATGCATCAGTACTTACAGTTTGAAAAAAGGTGAAATTTTTAGATTTTTGAGGATTCTGTAATTCATTCCCAATGGAAAAACGATTTGGGAAAAATCGTGAATATCTGGGAAAGTATGAATGTTAGGAATGTGAAGAGTCGTTCTGGTCTTGTCCTAATTCAGCTGAACTTTTTCATGTTTCAGTGGTTTGAATTGGTTGAAGTTTGTGGAACTAGTAGCAGTCAAACCATTTTCGTTGAATGGGATTTAATAGGAATCGGAATTTTAATGCTGAATTCCTGGGAAAGTATGAACGTTATGGAAAAATCTGAAAGTTTCCCATAATGTCCTAAAGAAGCTGAATCAGAAGACATTTGAATGGTTCGAATCAGTTGAAGTGAATGTTTAAGATAATTGATGTCGAAAAAAGCGGCGGAAAAATAATAATAAGAAAAATAAAGAATTTTGGTAACAGAAGAACATTGGGTGTGAATGATGTAAATCACTGATCAGACGCCCTGCAGCATCCATCGCCACCGATCAGAGCTGATCAACACCTGTGAGTACTGCAGAGTCATGTGACCTGAGAGTGGACGCTGACCGTGACCTCTGTTAGTGAGGATTTACTGCAGTTAGCTGAGACCAGATACAGATCTGAGATAGATGGGCAGAGGGACAGATGATGGTGATGATGATGACCGTGATGATGATGATGAATCAGATGGATTGTTTTTTTTTGTTTTTTTCCCCGTTAAAGGGTTTTTTGGGGAGTTTTTCCTGATCAGCTGTGAGGGTCCTAAGGAGAGAGGGATGTCGTATGCTGTAAAGCCCCGTGAGGCAAATTGTGATTTGTGATATTGGGTTTTATAAATAAAGTTGATTGATTGATTGATTGATTGATTGACTGATTAATTACAGAGCAGGTAGAAGCCGATCAGCTGTTATAGATCGTCTCTCGCTGTTTTATATCAGTAAATATATCATGTATGTGAGACAGAACTCTGAATCACTGATAATAATCCTCTGAACAATAATTAGATTGATTATATTAATACGGAAGAACATTGTATTACAGGGGAAGGAAGTGAAGCTGAATGAAGATCAGTTCCTTATTGATTCATATTGATTGATCTCTGATGAACAATATGTCTCTGAATCATTAATCAATAATCAATACGTTTGATTTTTGATGAGGTTCAGATCAGTGATATCACCTCGTCCAGGATTAGGACGGCGGGGGCCGCCATACTGCCGACTCTTGCCATGGTTGACACAAAGCCCATTCCTGTCTGCCTGCAAACACACACACACACACACACACACACACCTTGAGATCAATAGGTGATCTGATTAACTCCCAGCAGCCTCGGGGACGGCATTGTCTCACAGGACATGAGACATCCTGACTTTCTGTCTCTCTGGAGCCCTCCAGGGATCCATGTTGGGCCCACCAGGTGTTTGTGTCCACCTGTCCACCTGAGAGATGCCTGAGAGACACCTGTTTTCTCACCTGACAGACACCTGACAGACACTTGTCTCACCTGAGAGACGCTTGCTGTCTCACCTGAAAGACACCTGAGAGACACCTGTTGTCTTACCTGAAAGACACCTGAGAGACACTTGTTGTCTCACCTGAGAGACACCTGAGAGACACCTGTTGTCGCACCTGAGAGAAACCTGAGAGACACTTGTCTCACCTGAGAGACACTTGTTGTCTCACCTGAAAGACACCTTACAGACACCTGTTGTCTCACCTGAGAGACGCCTGTTGTTTCATCTGAGAGACACCTGAGAGACACTTGTTTTCTCACCTGAGAGGTATCTGTCGTCTCACCTGAGAGACACCTGAGAGACACTTGTTATCTCTTCTGAGAGATACCTGAGAGACACCTGTTGTCTCACTTGAGAGACACCTGAGAGACACTTGTTGTCTCACCTGAAAGACACCTGAGAGACACCTGTCGTCTCACTTGAGAGACACCTGAGAGACACTTGTTGTCTCACCTGAGAGACATCTGAGAGACACTTGTTGTCTCACCTAAGAATCACCTGAGAGACACTTGTTGTCTCACCTGAAAGACACCTGACAGACACTTGTTGTCTCACCTGAGAGATGCTTGCTGTCTCACCTGAAAGACAACTGAGAGACACCTGTTGTCTTACCTGAGAGACACCTGAGAGCCACTTGCTGTCTCACCTGAAAGACACCTGAAAGATGCCTGTTGTCTCACCTGAGAGACACCTGAGAGACACCTGTTGTCTCACCTGAGAGAAACCTGAGAGACACTTGTCTCACCTGAGAGACACCTGAGAGACACTTGTTGTCTCACCTGAAAGACACCTTACAGACACCTGTTGTCTCACGTGAGAGACGCCTGTTGTTTCATCTGAGAGACACTTGTTGAATCACCTGAGAGACATCTGAGAGACACCTGTTGTCTCACCTGAGAGACACCTGAGAGACACTTGTTGTCTAAACTGAGAGACACCTGAGAGACACTTGTTGTCTCACCTGAAAGACACCTGACAGACACCTGTCGTCTCACCTGAGAGGTATCTGTTGTCTCACCTGAGAGACACCTGAGAGACACTTGTTGTCTCACCTGAAAGACACCTGACCTGTCGTCTCACCTGAGAGACGCCTGAGAGACACTTGTTGTCTCACCTGAGAGACACCTGAGAGACACTTGTTGTCTCACCTGAAAGACACCTGACAGACACCTGTCGTCTCACCTGAGAGATGCCTGTTGTCTCACCTGAGAGACACCTAACAGACACTTGTTGTCTCACCTGAAAGACACCTGAGAGATACTTGCTGTCTCACCTGAAAGACACCTGACAGACACCTGTCGTCTCACCTGAGAGACACCTGAGAGACACTTGTTGTCTCACCTGAGAGACACCTGACAGACACTTGTTGTCTCACCTGAGAGACACTTGTTGTCTCACCTGAGAGACACCCGAGAGACACTTCTTGTCTTACCTGAGAGACACCTGAGAGACACTTGTTGTCTCACCTGAACGACACCTGAGAGACACCTGGGGAGACACCTGTTGTCTCACCTGAGAGACACCTAACAGACACTTGTTGTCTCACCTGAGAGACGCTTGCTGTCTCACCTGCGAGACACTTGAGAGACACTTGTTGTCTAAACTGAGAGACACCTGAGAGACACTTGTTGTCTCACCTGAAAGACACCTGAGAGACACCTGTTGTCTTACCTGAGAGAAACCTGAGAGACACTTGTCTCACCTGAGAGACACTTGTTGTCTCACCTGAAAGACACCCTACAGACACCTGTTGTCTCACCTGAGAGACGCCTGTTGTTTCATCTGAGAGACACCTGAGAGACACTTGTTTTCTCACCTGAGAGGTATCTGTCGTCTCACCTGAGAGACACCTGAGAGACACTTGTTATCTCTTCTGAGAGATACCTGAGAGACACCTGTTGTCTCACTTGAGAGACACCTGAGAGACACTTGTTGTCTCACCTGAAAGACACCTGAGAGACACCTGTCGTCTCACTTGAGAGACACCTGAGAGACACTTGTTGTCTCACCTGAGGGACATCTGAGAGACACTTGTTGTCTCACCTAAGAATCACCTGAGAGACACTTGTTGTCTCACCTAAGAATCACCTGAGAGACACTTGTTGTCTCACCTGAAAGACACCTGACAGACACTTGTTGTCTCACCTGAGAGACGCTTGCTGTCTCACCTGAAAGACAACTGAGAGACACCTGTTGTCTTACGTGAGAGACACCTGAGAGCCACTTGCTGTCTCACCTGAAAGACACCTGAAAGATGCCTGTTGTCTCACCTGAGAGACACCTGAGAGACACCTGTTGTCTCACCTGAGAGAAACCTGAGAGACACTTGTCTCACCTGACAGACAACTGAGAGACACTTGTTGTCTCACCTGAAAGACACCTTACAGACACCTGTTGTCTCACGTGAGAGACGCCTGTTGTTTCATCTGAGAGACACTTGTTGAATCACCTGAGAGACATCTGAGAGACACCTGTTGTCTCACCTGAGAGACACCTGAGAGACACTTGTTGTCTAAACTGAGAGACACCTGAGAGACACTTGTTGTCTCACCTGAAAGACACCTGACAGACACCTGTCGTCTCACCTGAGAGGTATCTGTTGTCTCACCTGAGAGACACCTGAGAGACACTTGTTGTCTCACCTGAAAGACACCTGACCTGTCGTCTCACCTGAGAGACGCCTGAGAGACACTTGTTGTCTCACCTGAGAGACACCTGAGAGACACTTGTTGTCTCACCTGAAAGACACCTGACAGACACCTGTCGTCTCACCTGAGAGATGCCTGTTGTCTCACCTGAGAGACACCTAACAGACACTTGTTGTCTCACCTGAGAGACGCTTGCTGTCTCACCTGCGAGACACTTGTTGTCTCACCTGAAAGACACCTGAGAGATACTTGCTGTCTCACCTGAAAGACACCTGACAGACACCTGTCGTCTCACCTGAGAGACACCTGAGAGACACTTGTTGTCTCACCTGAGAGACACCTGACAGACACTTGTTGTCTCACCTGAGAGACACTTGTTGTCTCACCTGAGAGACACCCGAGAGACACTTCTTGTCTTACCTGAGAGACACCTGAGAGACACTTGTTGTCTCACCTGAACGACACCTGAGAGACACCTGGGGAGACACCTGTCGTCTCACCTGAGAGACACCTGAGAGACACTTGTTGTCTCACCTGAGAGACACCTGACAGACACTTGTTGTCTCACCTGAGAGACGCTTGCTGTCTCACCTGCGAGACACTTGAGAGACACTTGTTGTCTAAACTGAGAGACACCTGAGAGACACTTGTTGTCTCACCTGAAAGACACCTGAGAGATACTTGCTGTCTCACCTGAAAGACACCTGACAGACACCTGTCGTCTCACCTGAGAGACACCTGAGAGACACTTGTTGTCTCACCTGAGAGACACCTGACAGACACTTGTTGTCTCACCTGAGAGACACTTGTTGTCTCACCTGAGAGACACCTGAGAGACACTTCTTGTCTCACCTGAGAGACACCTGACAGACACTTGTTGTCTCACCTGAGAGACGCTTGCTGTCTCACCTGAAAGACATCTGAGAGACACTTGTTGTCTCACCTGAACGACACCTGAGAGACACCTGGGGAGACACCTGTTGTCTCACCTGAGAGACACTTGTCTCACCTGAGAGACACCTGAGAGTCATCTGAGAGACACTTGAGAGACACCTGAGTCATCTGAGAGACACCTGAGAGTCATCTGGGAGACATTTGTTGTGTCCCCTGAGAGACACCTGAGAGATGCCTGTTGTCTCACCTGAGAGACACCTGAGAGACACTTGTTGTGTCACCTGATAGACACCTGAGAGACGCCTGTTGTCTCACCTGAGAGACACCTGAGAGTCATCTAAGAGATACTTGTTGTCTAACCTGAGAGACACCTGTTGTCTCACCTGATGACGGTGGGGTAGAGTTCTCCCGTGAACAGGTAGACAGTGGTGAAGGACGCTGAGGTGAAACCTTTACCGAGACACGCCAACGTCGTCCTTGTGTTCTGCATGTCTGAGGAAGAAGAGGAGGAGTTAGAGAGAGAGAGAGAGAGAGAGAGAGAAAGAAAGAAAGAGAGTGTGTGTGTGTGTGTGTGTGTGTGTGTGTGAGACGTGTGTGTGTGTGTGTGTGTCACCTGTGGGGACGAAGATGTTGGCGAAGATGACGAGGGCGGACATAAAGAGACAGGTGGCCTGAGTGACCCTCCTCCCCAGGTAAGTGAGCATGCCCACAGCCAGAATTTTGGCGGGAATATCAACAGCTCCAAAGATGATCTGGATCAGGTAGATACTCACCTGGATACACCGACAGCCAATCAGAGGACAGGAGGGGTTTAAACAGAACACAAGAACATCTCATCTTGAGACAGGAAGAGAGATAAATGGGTAAAAAGGAAGACAGGTGAACAGGTAAAAAAGTAGACAGGTGAACAGGTAAAAAAGTATACAGGTGAGCAGGTAAAAAGGAAGACAGGTGAACAGGTAAAAAGGTAGACAGGTGAACAGGTAAAAAAGTAGACAGGTGAACAGGTAAAAAGTAGACAGGTGAACAGGTAAAAAAAGTAGATAGGTGAACATGTAGACAGGTGACTAGTCTTCCAGGCTATTAATTTCAGTTGCTGCCATTTGAAGACACAACCATGGTAATCTTTTCCTTCTCTACCTTTGAGCCCGCACAACCTGAAGCTCAGGTATCAGGTGAGTAAGGTCTACAGGAAGTTACCTGCAGCTGTTAGCTCTCATGTAGCATTGATGCTAATCAGGTGACTCACCCCAAACTTCTGAAGATCCATCGCAATCCCATAGTACGCAAAGCTGGTGGAGAACCTGCGGACGAGGACAAGGGAGACATGAACACGGTGCTCCAGGTACACCTGCTGAGTGACAGGTGAACGGGTGGACAGATAAACAGGTGGACAGATGGACAGGTACAGAAAAGGTAAAGCAGGTGTGTCCTCTGACCAGACAGCGAGCAGACAGATGGAGATCCGTCTTATCCCTCGTGTCCTCAGCAGGTCGTACGCCGTCAACGAAGAACGACTAGACTCGATTTCCTTCTTCATGTGAGAGTGAAGAACCTGCAGGTCACATGGGACAAATCAGGGCTTTGATTGGACGTCATCCACGATCATTTGTGTGACAGACAGACAGAGAGACAGAGACATAAAGAAAGACAGACAAAGACAGAGACAGGCAGACACAAAAAGAAATAGATATACAGAAATACAGACAGAGAGACACAGATAGACAGACAGACAGAAACAGAAAGACAGAGACAGACAGACAAGCAGAAAGAAACAGAAAGACGGACATGTTACCTCCACCGTCAACTTGTCGATGGTCTCTGTTTTCCCGTTGACTCGAGCGACTCGTTGAAGACTCTTTAAGGCGTCCTCAGACCGACCGTTAAGCACCAACCATCGAGCCGACTCTGAGTACCACCTGACAAATCAGAGAGCAGACACATCTGATCCCTCTGACCAATCAGAGAGCAGACACATCAGAACCATCTGACCAATCAGAGAGCAGACACATTTGATCCCTCTGACCAATCGGAGAGCAGACACATTTGATCCCTCTGTCCATCAGAGAGCAGACACATTTGATCCCTCTGACCAATCGGAGAGCAGACACATTTGATCCCTCTGCCCATCAGAGAGCAGACACATTTGATCCTTCTGACCAATCAGAGAGCAAACACATCAGAACCATGTGACCAATCAGAGAGCAGACACATTTGATCCCTCTGACCAATCGGACAGCAGACACATCTGATCCCTCTGACCAATCAGAGAGCAGACACATTTGATCCCTCTGCCCAATGAGAGAGCAGACACATTTGATCCCTCTGCCCAATGAGAGAGCAGACACATTTGATCCCTCTGCCCAATGAGAGAGCACACACATCTGATCTCTCTGACCAATCAGAGAGCAGACACATTTGATCCCTCAGACCAATCAGAGAGCAGACACATCAGAACCCTCTGACCAATCAGAGAGCAGACACATTTGAACCCTCTGACCAATCAGAGAGCAGACACATCAGAACCCTCTGACCAATCAGAGAGCAGACAGGCGTCCACACTGACCAGCTCCAGGCAAAAAACAGGAACTGAGGAGCGCAGACAGTGACCTGCAGCTTCCTCCAGTCTCTCAGCCAATAGGAGAGCCCCGCCAGGATCATCTGACCAAAGGTGAAGAAGAAGGACGTGAGTGTCCCCACTAATGTCCTCTCTTTGGTCGGGATCCACTCCACCTCTAGAGACAGACATGTAGAGACAGAGAGACAGGAAGAGACAGACAGGTCGAGACAGTCAGGAGGACAGACTGATAAACCTATGAGAAGACATCATCAGTTTGTTTGACAGACACACAGACAGACAGACAGACAGACAGACAGACACACACACACACACACACACACACACACAAAATTCAATTCAAACAACTTTATTAATCCCAGAAGGGTCAATTAGTTATGAGCAGAAGGTTGTCGTGATACACGTAGCCTACATGACACACAATAAATAATAAGTACAATAGACATCAGACAACATCATACACACACACACACACACACACACACACACACACCAGGAGCTTAGTGTGGTGGAATAATAAGACAGAGCCTATGATGGCCTATAAAAAAAAAAAAAAAAAAAAAAAAAGGCTTTTTAACACGCACACACATTTCTTCAAGGAATTAAGAAAATAAAAAAAATTAAAAAAGGAATACAACCCTATGAAGAGTTTAAAAGTCTGCGTGCAGAGGGGATGAATGATTTGAAGAAGCACTCAGTAGGCGTGTCCTTCTTACGTCTAAAATCAATAATCAATTCTTTGGTTTTCGATACGTTTAAATCTAAAAAGATACACTCACACCAGGAAATAAAATCAGTTAGGGCGCCCTCATGGTTTGATTCTGAACCATAGAGGAGGGACAACAGTGCAGTGTCATCTGAAAACTTAATCAGATAGCTATCCTCCTGCCTGCTCCTGCATTCATCAGTTCATCAGTGTATATGGTACAAAGTAAGGGCGAAAGGACGCACCCTTGGGGTGAACCCGTGAAAGTGGTTACAGAGTCAGAGAGACGGCCATTAACAGACTCTTTGCTCTCTGCCAGTTAAGAAATCTAAATCTAAGGTGATTAAGTATGAAAAGCTTTGCGTCCTCTACACCTCTCCCTGTCTGATAGGCAAACTGTAATGACCTTCTATAGAAGACATGACCAGGCCTTTAACGATTTTCGCAAAGATTTTCTTTATTAATGACGTTAATGCAACTGGTCTGAATTCACTAAGCTGTTTAGGATTAGATGTTTTTGGGATGGGAATCACAGTAGAAGATTTCCACATGCCAGGAATTTGGTTATGATCAAGTGACATTTGAAAGACATGCTGGAGGACACTGTTGATCAGCACAATATCGAAGTGTACGCCCACAAATGAGGTCTGGACCAGGGGCCTTCCTTATATTGACCCGTTTTAAAAGATCTCTAACATGACCCTGCTCAAAGATAATGTTAGAATCAGAGATAAGAGACTCTCTGAGGAGGGAAACGTTACCAGAAAAGTCATGCATTTCAAAGCGGGAATAAAAACTACTAAAAACATTCGGAAGGTCAGTCATGTTTATTCCCTCAATTTTAATAGGATTCCTGTCACTTCCACTACTTCCCTGAGAGATGGAGGACATTGACTTTATTCCTTTCCAAACTGCCCGAAGATCTCCACTGGTGTATTTGTGTTCCACCTTATCCCTATAAACTCTTTTAGCTTTCCTTATCTCGTATAAAAGATGTGTTTCTTCATGTTTATGACATTTTTTAGTTCCTTGGTGACCCACGGTTTGTTGTTAGGAAATATGGTAATTTCCTTACAGGGGATATTAGAGTCCAAACAAAAAGATATATAAGAGGAAACAGTTAATGTCAATTCATTTAAATCCACACATGAAGTATAAAAGACATCCTAATCTGTCAAATCGAAGCACGTCTGTAAGGTGGCAATGCTGTTCTCTGTCCAGCAGCTTACTGTTTTTACTGTATGCGCTTGCTTGTAACAGATGGGTTTGTAGATCGGCATCAGCAGGACACTGCTTTGGTAAGACGCTCCAAAGGGAGGCATGGGCAGGGACCTGAAAGCACCAGGCACTGAGCCATAACACTAGTCAGTTGTGGAGTTTTTCAAAGTTGTTGCACAGGTGACATATTGCTCATACGTCTTCAGAGTCCTGTGTATCTGGCACTGATTAAAGTCTCCTAGAATAAATTTAGGTGCGTCGGGCGAGGTGGCATCGAGTCTGTTAGTTACCTCTGCGATCAGCTGTGTGGCTGCTGAGATGCTGGCCCGCAGGTGTATGTAGACGATGGTGAAGAAGCTGGGGGAAACTCCCTTGGCAGATAAAAGGGCCGAAGGGAAATGGATAAGAACTCAAGGTCAGGGGTGCATATTTCCTCCTGAACTGTGACGTTACTACAGTACCTCTCATTTATGTAAAAACATAGTCCACCTCCGCAGGTTTTGTTCATTATGAGAGGTGACTGGTCCATACGGACAGGGTGCCCAAAGCCGCTCATGTGCAGATCCGAGGCTTTCAGCCACGTCTCTGTAAAAGCCAGCAAACGTGGCTCTAAAATCACGCTTACATGTAGCGTAAGCCTCTAGTTCGTCCATTTTATTCCGGATGGATTGGACATTAGAGAGGTTTATAGTCGGCAGTGGAGGAAGCCGGCGTCGGTTATCCAGCCCATATTTCCTCAGTCTGCATTGGACACCTCCTCTCTTCCCTCTCTTCCTCCAGCGCTTTTTGGACGATATTCCACCTGTTGCTGCCAAGATATCGCTCCGTAGCAGGTGGGGAACGGCCGGAATTGCATTGCCTGCTGTCAGTGGTCGCAGGTCAAGCAGTATCTCCCGGCTTTAGGTGATCCTGTAGCCAGCCACGCTGCCGTCAACATCTAGTCCCCAGGCAAACCGACTTAAAAGAGTCCAAAGCGCCACAAGGACGCCTACGTAGATGCACCTCATAATAAAGACTTCCACACAAGCTCCAGAGTGATAGAAAAGAGTGTTAAAAAAACACAACGAATAATTACCACGACGCACAGCTGCTCCCAGGTCGCACAATTGTGAGCGCCCCGGAAGTTCAACAGACAGACACACACACAGACAGACACACACACACACACACACACACACACACACATACACACACAGAGACACACAGACACACACACAGACACACACACACAGACACACACACACACACACACGGAAGCCCTTTTTAAACAGGAACTGTGCAAATTTGCAGGAAAGCCCAATCAGTGTTTTTTCAGCATTGGCAGTATAAAAACAAAATCAGGGAGTGCAGCAAAATGCCGCCTACCTACTTTTGTTTATACAGAATGTGCCTTTTTCGGGGCAATGGGGGGCGTGAGCAAGTAACAAAACGTGTAGCTCAGCGTGTGACGTAAACAGTGACGTGGGAGGGAAGCCGTGGCTGGTCAGTCCTTCGGCGATTCTCTCGTAAGTCGGCCCGTTCTTCACCATCCCCGTCATCTGACGGTTAATGGCCTCTTCGTTTGCGAGGACAAGGAGGGCGCGCAATTCCTTGTCTCCCCAGTTGCTCATCTTTACAGCGTCTGTCAGGTTTGTGTTTCCCTCTTGCTACTAGCTGCTCGCTAATTACTGCTATCAGCTGTTTCCTGTTTATCCACCGCCAGTGTGTCACACGTGCGGCGTCATCAATAGCTCCTCCCACAAGTCATCAACAGCTCCTCCCACAAGTTATCAACAACTCCTCCCACAAGTCATCAACAAAACGGCCCAACATTCGCTGAAAATCTGGACAGAATGACAGACAGACACACAGACACACAGACACACAGACAGGAGGACAGATAGGTGGACAGGTACTCAGTGAGACTCCGTTCAGGATGATGCCGGACACCGCCATCCCACTCAGAAACCTAAAAATGCAGTAGGCGGAGTATGAAGGAGAGAGGGCGGAGCTACAGCCAAGGATGGCGAGCTGCAGGTACGACCAAATAAGGACAGACCGCCGTCCAAACCTGAGACAAACACAGACTGTGATTGGTTTGATTCTGAGGACACCTGGGACGGACTGAAACATGGACACATGCATAGAGACAACTACTGAAGCTGATTGGCTTTTAAACGGTCACACGTCTGGAACAGGTGAGTCTTACCTGTCTGAGAGACCGCCATAGATGATGGCGCCTGCCAGAACTCCGCCCATATAGATGGTCTGAATCATCTGTTTCAGGGGACGCAGGGAACACACCAGGTCCCACTGACAGAGACAGACAGAGACAATGTCATCTCATTGACCTCATGACATCATCAACCTCACGACATTATCGGCCTCAGTGTTTCTCCCCGTTACCTCAGACACAGTCGTGGCGAGAAACTCTGAGCTGTCGAATGTCCATCCATCCAGACATCCTTCTGTCTGTATCTGGCTGACGTTCCCTGGGCTGGTGGTTAACAGCTGCCACTGAGGCTCCACATACCTGAACAGGTGGAACAGGGAGTGATGTCACAGGAAGCTTATTCATCAATACTCTGCAAAACAAGAAAAACCTTCACCTGCGGCAGCGATCAAGTTTTGTTCCTGACGAGTCCATTGGGATGAAAACTTTCAGAAGCTGCTGCTGATCCACCTGAAACACCAACCAATCAGATTCATCTACCCACTGTGACACCAACCAATCAGATTCATCTACCCACTGTGACACCAACCCATCAGATTCATCTACCCACTGTGACACCAACCAATGAGATTCTCCAAAAGTAGATCAGGAGCCAGAGCCTTCAGCTATCAGGCTCCTCTCCTGTGGAATCATCTTCCTGTTACGGTCCGGGAGGCAGACACCGTCTCCACATTTAAGACTAGACTTAAGACTTTCCTCTTTGTTAAAGCTTATAGTTAGGGCTGGCCCAGGCTTGCCCTGTACCAGCCCCTAGTTAGGCTGACTTAGGCCTAGTCTGCCGGAGGACCCCCCTATAATACACCGGGCACCTTCTCTCTCTCTCTCTCTCTCTCTCTCTCATATTCTATTACTGCATCTTGCTAACTCGGCCATTCTGGATGTCACTAACTCGGCTTCTTCTCCGGAGCCTTTGTGCTCCACTGTCTCTCAGATTAACTCATATCACAGCGGTGCCTGGACAGCGTGACGTGTGTGGTTGTGCTGCTGCCGTGGTCCTGCCAGATGCCTCCTGCTGCTGCTGCCATCATTAGTCATTAGTCATACTTCTACTGTTATTATACACATATGACTATTGTCACACATGTATACTGTCAGATATTAATACATACTTTCAACATATTGTACCACAGTAGCCAGAACTATAACTATAATATTATTACTTTCAATAATGTTGTTGTAAGCTACTGTCATTACCTGCATCTCTCTCTCTCTCTCTCTCTCTCTCTCTCTCTCTCTCTCTCTCTCTCTGTCTCATTGTGTCATACGGATTACTGTTAATTTATCATGTTGATCTGTTCTGTACGACATCTATTGCACGTCTGTCCATCCTAGAAGAGGGATCCCTCCTCAGTTGCTCTTCCTGAGGTTTCTACCATTTTTTTGGACCTGCATAGCGCCTTTCTAGTCATCTGATCACCCAAAGTGCTTTTTACACTATGAGTCACATTCATCCATTCACACACACATTCATACACTGGTGGCCGAGGCTACCATACAAGGTGCCACCAGCTACTCAGTTTTTAACACAGCATCATCGGAAGCAATTTGGGGTTCAGTATCTTGCTCAAGGATTCTTTGACATGCAGACTGGAGGAGCTGGGGATTGAACTGCTGATCTTCAGATTAGTGGACGACCTGCTCTACCTCTGAACCACAGCCACCCACTGTAACAACCAATCAGATTCGTCTTCCACTGCAGTGAGACGTGTTACCTGGAGGTGGGATGTGTTGTAGAGGCTGTGATTGGCCGGCAGGCGACAGTGGTGGGAGGGGATTCCTGAGACAAAGTTGTTCAGCAGGTTCTGACTCGCCATCAGCAAACCAGGTAAACTGATCAGAGTCACATGGATCCATTGGTACCTGCCAAACCCGCCCACCTGGCCATGGCAACGAGAAGGACACACACACACACACACACACACACACACACAGATTACATGATGTGGTAATTACATTACATGAAGGAGTAATCAGATTACACGATGCAGTACTCAGTAGTAGTAAAGTATATTGTCTCACCTCCTGCAGCAACTCACTGAAGCCCATCTTGTGTGTCGTCTCTCAGATTATTTTAATGTGTTTTTTTTTTGTTCCAAATTAAAAATTTTACAAATACTTTCTAAAACAGATTTTTGATGTCGGGCTGCACCACACACCTTAATTTAACAAAAACAACAATAATAATAATAATAATAATAAAAATAATGATAATAATAATATAAACAAGTTTAATGTGCTGTGTTCAGGGTCTGAGGTTCAGCTCCATCTGAAAGAACCTGAGAACAAAACAGAGCAATAAACTTAATTAAATCTGAATGAAAACTGGGGTCAAAGTTCAAACTGTAAAAAAAGAGCTGTTTAAAAATTTTAAAAACTCTCCAAACTATTCCAAACATCCACTTAACTCTCTAAAATGTTCCAAACATCCTCCAAACTCTCCAAACTGTTCCAAATATCCTCCAAACTCTCCAAACTGTTCCAAACATCCTCCAAACTCTCCAAACTGTTCCAAACACCC
This sequence comes from Epinephelus malabaricus, assembly GCA_037127435.1. Classification (NCBI taxonomy): domain Eukaryota; kingdom Metazoa; phylum Chordata; class Actinopteri; order Perciformes; family Serranidae; genus Epinephelus; species Epinephelus malabaricus. The sequence continues at coordinate 122,920 of JANUFT010000010.1, forward strand.
ACTTAACTCTCTAAAATGTTCCAAACATCCTCCAAATTCTCCAAACTGTTCCAAACATCCAATTAACTCCCCAAACTGTTCCAAACATCCTCCAAATTCTCCAAACTGTTCCAAACATCCAATTAACTCCCCAAACTGTTCCAAACATCCTCCAAACTCTCCAAACTGTTCCAAACATCCAATTAACTCCCCAAACTGTTCCAAACATCCTCCAAATTCTCCAAACTGTTCCAGACATCCACTTAACTCCCCAAACTGTTCCAAACATCCACTTAACTCTCCAAACTGTTCCAAACATCCACTTAACTCTCAAAACTGTTCCAAACATCCACTTAACTCTCCAAACTGTTCCAAATATGCTCCAAACTCTCCAAACTGTTCCAAACATCCTCCAAACTCTCTAAACTGTTCCAAACATCCTCCAAACTCTCCAAACTGTTCCAAACATCCTCCAAACTCTCCAAACTGTTCAAAACATCCTCCAAACTCTCTAACTGTTCCAAACATCCACTTACCTCTCCAAACTGTTCCAAACATCCAATTAATTCCCCAAACTGTTCCAAACTGTTCCAAACATCCACTTAACTCTCAAAACTGTTCCAAACATCCAATTAATTCCCCAAACTGTTCCAAACTGTTCCAAACATCCAATTAATTCCCCAAACTGTTCCAAACATCCAATTAACTCCCCAAACTGTTCCAAACTGTTCCAAACATCCACTTAACTCTCCAAACTGTTCCAAACATCCAATTAACTCCCCAAACTGTTCCAAACATGCTCCAAACTGTTCCAAACTGTTCCAAACATGCTCCAAACTGTTCCAAACTGTTCCAAACATCCTCCAAATTCTCCAAACTGTTCCAATCATCCTCCAAACTCTCCAAACTGTTCCAAACATCCAATTAACTCCCCAAACTGTTCCAAACATCCTCCAAACTCTCCAAACTGTTCCAAACATCCAATTAACTCTCCAAACTGTTCCAAACATCCTCCAAATTCTCCAAACTGTTCCACACATCCAATTAACTCCCCAAACTGTTCCAAACATCCACTTAACTCTCCAAACTGTTCCAAACATCGACTTAACTCTCAAAACTGTTCCAAACATCCACTTAACTCTCCAAACTGTTCCAAACATCCAATTAACTCCCCAAACTGTTCCAAACATGCTCCAAACTGTTCCAATCATCCTCCAAACTCTCCAAACTGTTCCAAACATCCAATTAACTCCCCAAACTGTTCCAAACATCCTCCAAACTCTCCAAACTGTTCCAAACATCCAATTAACTCCCCAAACTGTTCCAAACATCCTCCAAACTCCCCAAACTGTTCCAAACATCCAATTAACTCCCCAAACTGTTCCAAACATGCTCCAAACTGTTCCAATCATCCTCCAAACTCTCCAAACTGTTCCAAACATCCAATTAACTCCCCAAACTGTTCCAAACATCCTCCAAACTCTCCAAACTGTTCCAAACATCCAATTAACTCCCCAAACTGTTCCAAACATCCTCCAAATTCTCCAAACTGTTCCAGACATCCACTTAACTCCCCAAACTGTTCCAAACATCCACTTAACTCTCAAAACTGTTCCAAACATCCACTTAACTCTCCAAACTGTTCCAAATATGCTCCAAACTCTCCAAACTGTTCCAAACATCCTCCAAACTCTCTAAACTGTTCCAAACATCCTCCAAACTCTCCAAACTGTTCCAAACATCCTCCAAACTCTCCAAACTGTTCAAAACATCCTCCAAACTCTCTAACTGTTCCAAACATCCACTTAACTCTCCAAACTGTTCCAAACATCCAATTAATTCCCCAAACTGTTCCAAACTGTTCCAAACATCCACTTAACTCTCAAAACTGTTCCAAACATCCAATTAATTCCCCAAACTGTTCCAAACTGTTCCAAACATCCAATTAATTCCCCAAACTGTTCCAAACATCCAATTAACTCCCCAAACTGTTCCAAACTGTTCCAAACATCCACTTAACTCTCCAAACTGTTCCAAACATCCAATTAACTCCCCAAACTGTTCCAAACATGCTCCAAACTGTTCCAAACTGTTCCAAACATCCTCCAAATTCTCCAAACTGTTCCAATCATCCTCCAAACTCTCCAAACTGTTCCAAACATCCAATTAACTCCCCAAACTGTTCCAAACATCCTCCAAATTCTCCAAACTGTTCCAAACATCCAATTAACTCCCCAAACTGTTCCAAACATCCTCCAAATTCTCCAAACTGTTCCAGACATCCACTTAACTCCCCAAACTGTTCCAAACATCCACTTAACTCTCCAAACTGTTCCAAACATCGACTTAACTCTCAAAACTGTTCCAAACATCCACTTAACTCTCCAAACTGTTCCAAATATGCTCCAAACTCTCCAAACTGTTCCAAACATCCTCCAAACTCTCCAAACTGTTCCAAACATCCTCTGAACTCTCCAAACTGTTCCAAACATCCACTTAACTCTCAAAACTGTTCCAAACATCCACTTAACTCTCCAAACTGTTCCAAACATCCAATTAACTCCCCAAACTGTTCCAAACATGCTCCAAACTGTTCCAAACTGTTCCAAACATCCTCCAAATTCTCCAAACTGTTCCAATCATCCTCCAAACTCTCCAAACTGTTCCAAACATCCAATTAACTCCCCAAACTGTTCCAAACATCCTCCAAACTCTCCAAACTGTTCCAAACAGCCACTTAACTCTCCAAACTGTTCCAAATATCCACTGAACTCTCCAAACTGTTCCAAACATCCTCCAAACTCTCTAAACTGTTCCAAACATCCTCCAAACTCTCCAAACTGTTCCAAACATCCTCTGAACTCTCTAAACTGTTTCAAACATCCTCCAAACTCTCCAAACTGTTCCAAACATCCTCTGAACTCTCCAAAATGTTCCAAACACCCACTTAACTCTCCAAACTGTTCCAAATATCCACTGAACTCTCCAAACTGTTCCAAACATCCTCCAAACTCTCTAAACTGTTCCAAACATCCTCCAAACTCTCCAAACTGTTCCAAACATCCTCTGAACTCTCCAAAATGTTCCAAACACCCACTTAACTCTCCAAACTGTTCCAAACATCCTCCAAACTGTTCCAAACATCCTCTGAACTCTCCAAACTGTTCCAAACATCCACTTAACTCTCCAAACTGTTCCAAACATCCTCTGAAATCTCCAAACTGTTCCAAACATCCACTTAACTCTCCAAACTGTTCCAAACATCCTCTGAACTCTCCAAAATGTTCCAAACACCTACTTAACTCTCCAAACTGTTCCAAACATCCTCCAAACTCTCCAAACTGTTCCAAACATCCACTTAACTCTCCAAACTGTTCCAAACCTCCAACAGTGTCAGTTTTCTATGGAACTTACTTACTGTAGTGTGTTCACAGTGAACTCTACAAAGCTGAAACATCTGAATGGAGTCTGCTCAGAGCTGTTTATGATAAATAAACAGAGGACAGGAGGAGCTGATTTACAGTGAACAGTTAAAGAGTCTGGTCAGAGGTCTTAAAGGATAAATGATCAGACAGCAGCAATGGGTTAGACTGAACAGTGAAATGGTGAAATATCTGAACAGAGTCTGGTGAGAGGTCTTAAAGGATAAACAGTCAGAGGACAGCAGCAGGTTCACAGTGAACAGTAACAGGGTCTGGTGAGAGGTTTTAAAGGATTTTCTTGCTGCTGAATGAAAAACCAGTGAAAAGAGGATTTTCTCTGTACATGTACTCACAGTCTGACGGACGCCTGGAGGGCTGGACAGGTGGACGGATGTGTGAAGCAGCAGGTGACTGATGTCTGAGCATGAATAAGTGACTGAAGACATGCGTGCTGTGGTCTTTAGTGGTGGAGAGACACCGGAGACCCCCCCCCCCCATCAGTGTTTATTTTGGCGAATGGTTTGTTTTTCAGTTAATGGATCAGCCTGATCTGTCCCTCCCTCTGGAAATGCTTCAGTCCATTTTAAGGATCAATAATTGATCATGGACCGTGTTCTCACTCAGATTTACTTAAAACATTTTAATACTGATTTTTGAGTCTTGATGGATGCTGACGTCCGTCCTGCAGGAACTCGTTAACAACTCGTCCCCTCAGTTTGTTTTCGTGTCCTCGCTCCTCGCTGGGATTTTCTCTCCTGGAATTCATCCGACTGAGATTCAATCAACAAACGTCTCAGCAGGTCACACGTCCAGAGGACACGATGAGAAGACACATGTCCAACACACACACACATATATATACATGTCCAATCAGAGACATGTCCACTGTCTCCTGATGGTAAACTGATGTAATAATGAGTCTGCAGATTCTTTCAGGACAAAGTCTCTCAGAGCAGAATCACATCTTCAACAATGTATGACAAAGATTTTAATGTGTAACTTGAGACCATAAATCCTCCTGACGGCTCCAATCCACCTGGTCTAAACCTGGTTAACATCACAACCTCATCCTCACTCCCCCGACCCGCCGGCCTCTCTGCAGAGTGCCACCATCCCCCCTCCACTCAGGAACCGAGCAAAGACCCTGAGTTAAAAGAAGCACAGACCTTAAAAACTCCACAGGTGTGTAGTACGAAGACCTTCAACCATTTACAGCACCTGCACTGAAAATAAACAACTGGTTTCACAACCACCAGACAGACGCTTATTCATTTACATCCAAATCTCGACAGGGACACACCGTCTGAAATTGATATTAATAAAGCTGTGTTCATGTTAGTAACGTTATGTTCATATTAATAAAGTTGTGTTCATATTAAAGTTGTGTTCATGTTAATAAAGTTGTGTTCATGTTAGTAACGTTATGTTCATATTAATAAAGTTGTGTTCATATTAAAGTTGTGTTCATGTTAATAACGTTATGTTCATATTAATAAAGTTGTGTTCATATTAAAGTTGTGTTCATGTTAATAAAGTTGTGTTCATGTTGATTAACGTTATGTTCATATTAATAAAGTTGTGTTCATATTAAAGTTGTGTTCATGTTAATAACGTTATGTTCATATTAATAAAGTTGTGTTCATATTAAAGTTGTGTTCATGTTAATAACGTTATGTTCATATTAATAAAGTTGTGTTCATATTAAAGTTGTGTTCATGTTAATAAAGTTGTGTTCATGTTAGTAACGTTATGTTCATATTAATAAAGTTGTGTTCATATTAAAGTTGTGTTCATGTTAATAACGTTATGTTCATATTAATAAAGTTGTGTTCATATTAAAGTTGTGTTCATGTTAATAAAGTTGTGTTCATGTTGATTAACGTTATGTTCATATTAATAAAGTTGTGTTCATATTAAAGTTGTGTTCATGTTAATAACGTTATGTTCATATTAATAAAGTTGTGTTCATATTAAAGTTGTGTTCATGTTAATAACGTTATGTTCATATTAATAAAGTTGTGTTCATATTAAAGTTGTGTTCATGTTAATAAAGTTGTGTTCATGTTGATTAACGTTATGTTCATATTAATAAAGTTGTGTTCATATTAAAGTTGTGTTCATGTTAATAACGTTATGTTCATATTAATAAAGTTGTGTTCATATTAAAGTTGTGTTCATGTTAATAACGTTATGTTCATATTAATAAAGTTGTGTTCATATTAAAGTTGTGTTCATGTTAATAACGTTATGTTCATATTAATAAAGTTGTGTTCATATTAAAGTTGTGTTCATGTTGATTAACGTTATGTTCATATTAATAAAGTTGTGTTCATATTAAAGTTGTGTTCATGTTAATAACGTTATGTTCATATTAATAAAGTTGTGTTCATATTAAAGTTGTGTTCATGTTAATAAAGTTGTGTTCATGTTGATTAACGTTATGTTCATATTAATAAAGTTGTGTTCATGTTAATAAAGTTGTGTTCATGTTAATAAAGTTGTGTTCATGTTGATTAACGTTATGTTCATATTAATAAAGTTGTGTTCATATTAAAGTTGTGTTCATGTTAATAACGTTATGTTCATATTAATAAAGTTGTTATATTATTATTATTATTATTATTATTTGTTATAGTGTACCGTGCTCCTGGCCCGTATTCTGAATTTGTATCTGAATTCTCAGAGTTTTTATCCAGTTTAGTACTTAAATCAGATAAAGTTATTATTGTAGGCGATTTTAACATTCATGTTGACGTTGATAATGACTCCCTGGCTACCGCGTTTATCTCATTAATAGACTCCATTGGCTTCAGTCAGGGTGTACATGAACCCACTCACTGTTTTAACCATACCCTCGATCTAGTTCTGACGTATGGAATTGAAATTGATAACCTTACAGTCTTTCCACAGAATCCCTTGCTATCAGATCATTATCTGATTACTTTTGATTTCTTTTTATTCGATTACACGCCACTCAGCAACAGTTACTATACTAGATGTTTATCAGATAGTGCTGTTGCAAAATTTAAGGAAAAGATTACTTCGTCGTTAAATTCAATACCAATACCTTCAGTAACAGAGGTTTCCCGTGCCGACTTTAACCTCTCCCAAATTGATCATTTTGTTGATAGCGCCGTAGGCTCGCTGCGAACAACGCTCGACTCTGTCGCTCCTCTTAAAAAGAAGTTAACAAAGCAAAGAAAGTTCGCTCCTTGGTATAATTCTCAAACCCGTAGGTTAAAACAAATATCGCGAAAATTTGAAAGGAATTGGCGATTAACCAAACTGGAAGAATCTCGTTTAATCTGGACAGACAGTCTCAAAACTTATAAGAGGGGCCTCCGCAATGCCAGAGCAAACTATTACTCAGCATTAATAGAAGACAATAAGAACAACCCCAGGTTTCTTTTCAGCACTGTAGCCAGGCTGACTGAGGGTCAAAGCTCTATTGAGCCTTGTATTCCTTTAGCCCTTAGCAGTAATGATTTTATGAGCTTTTTTAATGACAAAATTATAACTATTAGAGGCAAAATTCATGACCTCCTACCTGAGGATGGTACCTATCTAACCTCAAACACAGCTGTAGAACCCAATATATATTTAGATTGCTTCTCCCCAATTTCTCTTCAAGAATTGACCGCAGTGATTTCTTCATCTAAATCATCAACGTGTCTCTTAGACCCCATCCCAACTAGGCTACTTAAGGAGGTCTTTCCTTTAGTTAACACTCATATATTAGATATGATCAATATATCCTTATTAACAGGCTATGTACCACAGTCTTTTAAGGTAGCTGTAATTAAACCTCTACTAAAAAAGCCCACCCTGGATCCAGAGGTGTTAGCCAACTATAGACCAATATCTAATCTTCCCTTTATGTCAAAGATCCTTGAGAAGGTAGTCGCAGACCAGCTGTGTGATTTTCTCCATGATAATAATTTATTTGAGGAATTTCAGTCAGGATTTAGAGTGCATCATAGCACCGAGACAGCTCTAGTTAAAATTACAAATGACCTTCTGATTGCTTCAGACAAAGGACTCGTCTCTGTTCTTGTTTTATTAGATCTTAGTGCGGCGTTTGACACAATTGACCATCAAATTCTACTGCAGAGACTGGATCACCTAATTGGCCTAAAAGGTTCAGCACTAAGCTGGTTTAAATCTTATTTATCTGATCGTTTTCAGTTTGTTGACGTTCGTAATGAATCATCCGTACGTACCGAAGTTTGTTTTGGAGTTCCGCAAGGTTCTGTGCTCGGACCAATCCTATTTACTCTATATATGCTTCCTTTAGGTAACATCATTAGAAATCACTCTATAAATTTCCATTGTTATGCGGATGATACACAGTTGTATTTATCGATGAAGCCAGGAGAAAGTAATCAATTAACTAAACTCCATAACTGCCTTAAAGACATAAAAACTTGGATGAGCACCAATTTCCTGATGTTAAATTCAGACAAAACTGAAGTTATTGTTCTTGGCCCCAAACAACTCAGAGACTCTTTATCTGATGACATAGTTTCTCTAGATGGCATTGCTCTGGCCTCTAGCACTACCGTAAGAAACCTCGGAGTAATATTTGATCAAGATTTGTCTTTTAACTCTCATTTAAAACAAACCTCACGGACTGCATTTTTTCATCTGCGTAATATTGCAAAAATTAGGCCTATCCTGACCCGAAAAGATGCAGAAAAATTGGTTCACGCTTTTGTTACCTCTAGGCTGGACTACTGTAACTCTCTATTATCAGGTAGCTCCAGTAAGTCCTTAAAAACTCTCCAGCTAATTCAGAATGCAGCAGCACGTGTACTAACAGGAACTAAGAAACGAGATCATATTTCTCCTGTTTTAGCTTCTCTGCACTGGCTCCCTGTAAAATCCAGAATTGAATTTAAGATCCTACTGTTAACTTATAAAGCTCTAAATGGTCAAGCTCCGTCATATCTTAGAGAGCTCATAGTGCCATATTATCCCACCAGAACACTGCGCTCTGAGAACGCAGGGTTACTCGTGGTCCCTAAAGTCTCCAAAAGTAGATCAGGAGCCAGAGCCTTCAGCTATCAGGCTCCCCTCCTGTGGAATCATCTTCCTGTTACGGTCCGGGAGGCAGACACCGTCTCCACATTTAAGACTAGACTTAAGACTTTCCTCTTTGATAAAGCTTATAGTTAGGGCTGGCTCAGGCTTGCCCTGTACCAGCCCTTAGTTAGGCTGACTTAGGCCTAGTCTGCCGGAGGACCCCCCTATAATACACCGGGCACCTTCTCTCTCTCTCTCTCTCTCTCTCTCTCTCTCTTTTCTTTCTCTTTCTCTTTCTCTTTCTCTCTCTCTCTCTCTCTCTCTCTCTCTCTCTCTCTCTTATTCTATTACTGCATCTTGCTAACTCGGCCATTCTGGATGTCACTAACTCGGCTTCTTCTCCGGAGCCTTTGTGCTCCACTGTCTCTCAGATTAACTCATATCACAGCGATGCCTGGACAGCGTGACGTGTGTGGCTGTGCTGATGCCGTGGTCCTGCAGATGCCTCCTGCTGCTGCTGCCATCATTAGTCATTAGTCATACTTCTACTGTCACACATGTATACTGTCAGATATTAATACATACTTTCAACATATTGTACCACAGTAGCCAGAACTATAACTTGTTGTTGTAAACTACTGTCATTACCTGCATCTCTCTCTCTCTCTCTCTCTCTCTCTCTCTCTCTCTCTCTCTCTCTCTCTCATTGTGTCATATGGATTACTGTTAATTTATTATGCTGATCTGTTCTGTACGACATCTATTGCACGTCTGTCCGTCCTGGAAGAGGGATCCCTCCTCAGTTGCTCTTCCTGAGGTTTCTACCGTTTTTTTTTTTTCCCCCGTTAAAGGGGTTTTTTTGGGGGAGTTTTTCCTTATCCGCTGTGAGGGTCTTAAGGACAGAGGGATGTCGTATGCTGTAAAGCCCTGTGAGGCAAATTGTGATTTGTGATATTGGGCTTTATAAATAAAATTGAATTGAATTGAATTGAATTGTTCATATTAAAGTTGTGTTCATGTTAATAACGTTATGTTCATATTAATAAAGTTGTGTTCATATTAAAGTTGTGTTCATGTTAATAAAGTTGTGTTCATGTTGATTAACGTTATGTTCATATTAATAAAGTTGTGTTCATGTTGATTAACGTTATGTTCATATTAATAAAGTTGTGTTCATATTAAAGTTGTGTTCATGTTAATAACGTTATGTTCATATTAATAAAGTTGTGTTCATATTAAAGTTGTGTTCATGTTCATAACGTTATGTTCATATTAATAAAGTTGTGTTCATGTTAATAACGTTATGTTCATACTAATAAAGTTGTGTTCATATTAAAGTTGTGTTCATGTTAATAATGTTGTGTTCATGTTGATTAACGTTATGTTCATACTAATAAAGTTGTGTTCATATTAAAGTTGTGTTCATGTTAATAACGTTGTGTTCATGTTAATAAAGTTGTGTTCATGTTAGTTTTTCTCAATTGTTTACATGCAATTTTGAAAACAGGGCTCCTTTTTTCAAAATATTCACACAATTATCCAAACACCACACTCAATTTGCATAACTCCTAGATTGTTTGCAAAATGACACACTTCAGTCAAAACATATACACATATTTATAAAAATGCTGTTTTGTTTTCATCCCACTAACACAGTCTTCAAATGATCAGACACTATTGCAGTCAGTTACACACTACAGTGATCAGTACAAAATACATTTGTAAAAACCCCTATTTTAGGAAATAGCTGGTCTAGTGCTAGACTTTTTTGCCAGACATTTTTATGTAAGGGATAATTTAGATGACAAAAAGATATTGTCAAACCCACAACATTCTTCATGATTACTTTGAGGTATACAGAGAAAGTACACAAATACAACAAACAAACACAACACTGATTGCAGACTGCTGCAGACTGAAAATATTTATTTCTTACCATACTCAGTTACAGTCACAGATCAACAATGAAAATCAGAACAAAATAGTAGTTTTTCTTAAGACTAGTATAGTATAGACAAATAAAAATTCCTCTATTGTGTTTAGGAATGGGGAGTATGGTGGAAGGTATAAGACTGTAAATTCAGGGTGCTCATGGAACCAGTTGTGGACCAGAGCAGATCGATGGAAAGATACATTATCCCAAACGACAATGTGCTGCATGTGGTGCACTTGGTTTACAGTAAGCACCTGTGTGCTTCCACACCAGGTGGATGTGATCATCCAGTTCGTTCATTAGTGTGGTTGTTGGCAAGCAGGGACTTTGTAATGAGAAGGAAGTAACCTCACAAACCTTATGTGTGTCTAAGGTGTGATAATGCATGTAGAGTTTTGCAAATCACTGTGTGTAATGTTTTGCAAAAAGTGTAAAGCTGAGTCTGTGCTTATTGTTGTGCAAGTATGGACAGGTGTTTTGCTTCTTGAGTGTAAAGAGCTGTTAATTGTGTGAAAATTTTCATTTTAGTGCATAAACAACTGTAAACAACTTTAAAGTTGTGTTCATGTTAATAAAGTTGTGTTCATGTTTATAATAAATAATAATAATAGTATAAATACATTTTATTTACATAGCGCTTCTACAGCTCTCAAAGAAGCTTTACATTTAAACAAAGAAAAGAAGTACATACATGTGAGTGCGGAGATAAACAGAAGACAAGGACGATAAACAACATGTGTTAATATTAATAAAGTTGTGTTCATGTTAATAAAGTGTGTGTTTCTGAAGTAGTGACTCGACATAATGTTTCCCTGTCAGACATGTTTAAACGTTGAACATTAACTGAATAAAGTTAAACTGAACAATCATTGTCAGCTGCTGTTACCATGTTTGCACAAACAACCTCACATGAAGTCAGTGTTTCATAATGACATGTTTCATTAAACATTAAAACTCCAGTGTACTGAAGTACTACACACTATAGCAACACACTACAGCAACACACTGTACACCACAGTACTACACACTACAGTAACACACTGTACACCACAGTACTACACACTACAGCAACACACTGTACACTACAGTACTACACACTACACAATACAGTACTACACACTACAGTAACACACTCTCAGGCAGATGCTTTGGAGTTCCCCAGTGCAGGCTAAACTGCTTTAAGAACGCTTTGTCCCCCTGTCCATTAAAGCTTTAAATGGGGAGCTAAGTGTAGCTTAACTATACGTGTATGTATATGTATACGTGTATATATGTGTATACATTTTAACGTAACTATGTAACTTTTTTCTTTTTTTGATGACTTTGTAAAACAGATGTATGTGTGCAATGGGCAGTGTGCAATTTGTTGGCTGATGGTAGTCTGTACATGTACTGTAGATACTGAGTGTGTGAGATTGTAAATAGTGACAGCTCTGTTTGTGGATTGTATATATGTAGAAACTGTATGTGTCAACTTTTTGTGTCTTTTAACAGCAGATACTGCATGTATCCAAGACAAATTTCCTTCAGGACAATAAAGTCTATCTTACCTTATCTTAAAGTACGCACCATTAAAGTACACACTGCACCGTTAAAGTAGTCTGAACAAAAACCCTAACCCATAAAACAAACAAGATCTGAAGTTAAACACAACACACACACACCATCAGTCTGAGTGGTTTTATTCCAGTAGAGAAAAATAACTCCATTTGTCCGTGAAGGCATCATGGTGTGTTCAGTGACTGTCAGGACAAATAAGCATTTTCACAGCTCTCAGACTGAAGTATAAATATCAAACTGAGCCAAGTAAATACATCATGTGTGATGACACACACGGTGAGTTCACTGACTGTCCCTGCTGCAGAGGACATTTTAACATATATCTACAAAAATATAAAATATACACAAAAAGTGAAAAAGACTCAAAAATGGATTTTTTTCAGTGAAATTAAAAATACAATGACGACTCGTTAAAACATTTACAGAGTGTAACTGGGCCGTCCAATCAGACGTCAGACGCGCTGTGATTGGTGGATGAAGTCCTACAGCGTGGTGAGGAATTCTCTGACCTGCAGGACCAAACAGACTCCACATCAAAACCCAGTAAATAGACTCCACATCAGTGATGTCACATCAATACGAACCTTGTCAATGATGGCTTCCTGTTTGATGCGGTCGTTCTTGAAGTCATCGTCTACGTCCAGAACGAGAACAGGAAGATCGTTCAGGTACTCAAAGTCCAACCTGAACACACACACACACACACAGATAAGTCATGTCACGTCTGTTTTCTTCAGCCTGGCCCTGAATGCACCACTGAGACAAACACCCGAGTACAAAACAGGTGGATTTGTTTTTAATCACAGGAGAACACAAGTTTCTGGTGGTGGTGTTGTTGTTACCTGAGGTTGTGAGCGTGCTCAGTGGTGTTGTTACCTGAGGTTCCTGTGGACGAGCCAAGCTTCATGTTTGAAGTGAAGCTGTTCCAGGTACTCCAGAGGGATCCCCTGCTCCTCCTCCCGACCCCGATGGAGTAGACGCTGCATACAGCGCTGAAACACACAGACACAAACACTGGAACATGAACACAGCACTACAAACATGACTGAACTCTGTCGTATAGGTGCACTGCAGCCAGAGTTTTACCTGTGGCTGAGCTCTCAGGTAGATGATGGCGTCGAGGGCGATGTCAGGTTCAAACTGGTTCAGTAACCAGGTGTGCCAGTCCTGATAAACACTCCACTCCGTCTCCGTCAGGCTGCCGCACTCAAACAGGTTGGACGCAAACACGTACCTGTGACAAAGTACACACGGTTACCGCATCCCTCTGCCTCCAGCTACCTGTCTCAGGTGTTTGTAGCTACTCGTCTCAGGTGTATGCGTGTTTGTGTAGCTACCCATCTCAGGTGTATGCGTGTTTGTGTAGCTACCCATCTCAGGTGTATGCACGTTTGTGTAGCTACCCGTCTCAGGTGTGTGTAGTTACCAGTCTCGGGTGTGTGTATTTACCAGTCTCGGGTGTGTGTATTTACCAGTCTCGGGTGTGTGTGTAGTTACCAGTCTCGGGTGTGTGTAGTTACCTGTCTTTCCAGTCTCGGGTGTGTATAGTTACCCGTCTCGGGTGTGTGTGTGTGTAGTTACCCGTCTCGGGTGTCTGTGTAGTTACCTGTCTCGGGTGTGTGTAGTTACCAGTCTCGGGTGTGTGTAGTTACCAGTCTCGGGTGTGTGTAGTTACCCATCTCGGGTCTCTGTGTAGTTATCAGTCTTGGGTGTGTTTAGTTACCAGTCTCAGGTGCAGTGTTAATTTTGTCAACCAAAACTTAACAAAAACTTTTCGTTGATGACCCTTTATTCCATGACTAATTTGTGACAAGAATGTAAATTTGATAAATACTGACAACAAAAACTAAAACGAAATCTCTGTTCATTATGAAGTGACGAGTAAAAATGTGACGAAAGAGCTGACGCTGGCCGGCTGGACAATCTAGATTACAACCCTTCTCAATGCCTCGATTGTTTTCCTTTTTAACCAATTAATTATCTAAACTCAAATTCAAACTCTCACTCTCTTTGTGATTGGATGACCTCCCCCCCGCCCTCCACGCGGTGGCGGTGCATGTCCAGTTTTGCCACACAGAAGCCTTGGCTCCACAGTGGGAAGCTGGGAACAACAATGCCTGTAAAACTCTGTAAAAGTACATACATACATTTTCATTTCCAGATATTTATTTGAAAACAAAACCATTGATACCGTCAATAATAAAACATTTTGTTAATAATAAAAAACGAATTTAATCTCAACCGTGACCGCGCCAGCTGACGGGACTGCGGCTGAACCGCTTCCAATGTCCATTCATTCATTCATTCAATCGCGTGTTCAGTGTGTGTGTGTTAGTATGTCAGAGAGGAGGAGTATCAATAAAAAACAAAGTTTCCACTAATTATTTTGGTGTTTATTTCTTTTATTCTTTTATTAAAATGCGTAATATAGCCAGCAATATTATAGACCAAAAGTTAATCTAATTTATTATTGTAGAATGTATTCAGCAAATCACCACTTTCAACTGGAGACACAGTACAGCAGCAGTGAGGTGTGTGTGTGTAGTTACCTGTCTCAGGTGTGTGTAGTTACCTGTCTGAGTAGACAGAGCGTTCGTAGAACTGAACAGGGTTTTCAGCCTGCTGAAGTTTGATTGACGGAGACTGAAGCTGAGAACGAACTCTGCTGAGACACGCGTAACTCTGATGGACAGACAGGAGAACAGGTAGACAGACAGGAGGACAGGTAGACAGACAGGAGGACCGGTAGACAGGTAGAGGACAGGTAAATGGTTAGTGAAGCAGCTTCACCTGCTGGTCATCCTCCCCACCTGAGGGGGCGGAGTTGGGTCGGGTTACCTGAAAGGTGTAGGACCAGCGGCTGGGTTTATCATACAACATCTGCAGCAGGTTTCCTCCGCTCTTCTGAGAGGAGCTCAGCTCCTGCAAACAAACAAACAAACAAACAAACAAACAAACAGGTAAACACGTCATGTGTCACACTCAGCTTTTATTCTGAAAGGACAGAAAGGGTCTTTGTGATGCCACTGTGAAGCGTGTTGTGCTCAGCTGCAGTTTGTTCACCTGGTAGATGTCGTCACTGTCATTCTGGACGTTGCACCATTTCCCGATGGGCTCAGGAATCACCTCCCAGTCCTCCGATGCACTCTGGAGAAGACGCACGAAGGTGGACTTTCCTGCAGCTAAGAGACAGACACACAGAGGCAGACAGAGACAAAGAGACAGACACACAGAGACAGACAGAAACAGAAAGACAGACAGAGACAGCGACAAAGAGACAGAAAGACAGACAGAGGCAGCGACAAAGAGACAGACAGAGACAGCGACAAAGAGACACAGAGGCAGAGAGACAGATGGACACTTTAACCTGTGATGAATCTGGCCTCAGTTCATCACAGAAAATCTCAAACTTGATAAATCAGGTTATAAAACACTATTTAAGTAACTGTATTTATTAGTTACTCTCTTTAGAGTATCAGTACTGTGAGATAAATACTTTATACTGCAGTAACTGTATGTATTAGTTACTCTCTTTAGAGTATCCGCACTGTGAGATAAATACTTTATACTGCAGTAACTGTATGTATTAGTTACTCTCTTTAGAGTATCCGCACTGTGAGATAAATACTTTATACTGCAGTAACTGTATTTATTAGTTACTCTTTAGAGTATCAGCACTGTGAGATAAATACTTTATACTGCAGTAACTGTATGTATTAGTTACTCTCTTTAGAGTATCCGCACTGTGAGATAAATACTTTATACTGCAGTAACTGTATGTATTAGTTACTCTTTAGAGTATCAACACTGTGAGATAAATACTGTATATTGCAGTAACTGTATTTATTAGTTACTCTGTAGAGTATCAGCACTGTGAGATATATACTTTATACTGCAGTAACTGTATGTATTAGTTACTCTCTTTAGAGTATCAGCACTGTGAGATAAATACTTTATACTGCAGTAACTGTATGTATTAGTTACTCTCTTTAGAGTATCAGCACTGTGAGATAAATACTTTATACTGCAGTAACTGTATTTATTAGTTACTCTGTAGAGTATCAGCACTGTGAGATATATACTTTATATTGCAGAAACTGTATGTATTAGTTACTCTCTTTAGAGTATCAGCAATGTGAGATAAATACTTTATACTGCAGTAACTGTATTTATTAGTTACTCTGTAGAGTATCAGCACTGTGAGATAAATACTGTATACTGCAGTAACTGTATTTATTAGTTACTCTGTAGAGTATCAGCACTGTGAGATAAATACTTTTACTCTTTAAATGAAGTAAACAAATGATGTCATGTTGTACTCTAGTTGATACTCACAGTAATACTCTGAGTAAAAAACAGTCACCACATGAGCAAAGTACAACATTAAATTACTCTGACATGTATTTGTAGACAGAGTAATCCTCTAGAGTGATCATCTATAGTAATCCTCTGACAGAGTATTCTGCATTATGAGTACTTTAACTCCGATACTTTACAGTACTTGTACCAACAGAACATTTTAAATGCAATACTTGTAATAGAGTACTTTAGGCTGATATAGTAGCGAGTACTTTTACTGTGATACACAGTGATGGAGTACCTGAGTAAAGACAGGTCATTTTTACTAGAAGGAAACAGGAAATTATATCTTTACACCTGATTGGTGATTATTGATTATTGATAACAGTCTGAGTTTGGCGCCACTCGGCTGGTGAAGGCGGGACGGACTGACCGGTTCAAACCAACAGACCCTCCTGGCGCTCCCCGCGGCCGGTGACTCACCGGGAGAATGTATGATTAGTAATGATCGATCAGTGATCAGTAACTAAACTCACCGATGTTTCCCTCGATGGAGATCTTCCTCTCTCTGCGGGACAAACTTCCACTCGGACTGGCGGGAACACTACGTACTCTCTTCGGTGGAGTCGCCATGTTTAAAACAATCGCCTCCTGGCCCGGTCTTTGTTTGTTTGTTTGTTTGTTTGTTTGTTTGTTTGTTTGTTTGTTTATTCTCCGCGCGGAGGAAAACCAACTGACTGACTGCGAGCTGCCGACCGCGCGCTGCTTTAAATTGGATTCCGCGCGCAGACGACGTTTCCGGTTCCGGGGGCGGGACTAAACGGAACAGAGATAGTGTAAAAGCACGGAGATGACAGGAGGTCTCACTCTGCTGCTGCTCACATGTCCGCCATGTTTGTTGCTCAGGGACTGCTCTGTATTTATCAGAGGAGGGGGCGTGGCCACAGTGTGACAGATGTTTATAAACTTTGATGTTTGAAAGTTTAAAAAAAAAAGTCTCAGTTTTTCTCTGGTGTCGTACAAACACTTTGCTTTTGACAAATTTTAAATCAGACATAGAATAAAAAGTGATTCTGATGAAATATTATTTAAAGATCGGATTAATTCTGGCTGATAAACAAAGTCATTGTGGTGATTTCTGAAGAAAACATGGCAGATTGGAAACTGTGTTTCCCCCCCAAATAATTTGCGGTTCTTTTTACAGAAAACATCCTAAAATCTGCAAAATGTTTTAAGTGAAATAAAAATCACTGAAAATTATTTAAGAAAAACAAACAAAAAATAAATAAATAAAAAGCTAACTTCTAGAAAAGAATTGAGGTGTGGAGGTGTCAGACAGGAAGTTACCCATGATGCACCTCCATCCATCACAGCTGCTGGTCCCGAGGACAGGACACCCATGATGGACTGGTCAGAGTCCATAGGCTCGTTGGAGATGAACTGCGCCTCACCTGGAAAGTAGACGAGAGCAGGCGGCCTTCAGTCCGTACAGGAAGTCACAGACACACTAACATCCTGTCTGGAATGATGTCAATTCATTAAAGTGATCAGACCCATATATCAGTTTGTTCTCAGTCTCCAGTTGTTTTAATTATGATAGATTAATTTATTAAAATGCTTTACAGGTGATGTGTAGTTTATGTTCATGGTTGAACTCTGCTGTAAATCAGCATCATATCAGTTTGACCTGTCACCATGGCAACAGAGACTGACTACACAGTGTCTGACTGTAAGCTTCATATTTGATACAACAGCTCTCATTAAGGCTCAGTCAGACACAGTCAGAGCTTTACATCTGTACACGTTAGTTTAAGAATCCTCACATCCCACTGACCACCAGTCTCTGTGCTGCTAAATACTTCAATAATTAAAACAGTCCAGTGTTAATACACAGTAGACTCTGTATAGTTTATGATGAATGTATTTAGTCTGTGACGTCATCTTGTTGAGTCAACATCTGAACCAATCAGCTGTTCGATCAGGTGAGAGCCAGGCGGTGCAGTCGGTGGAGAGCAGCTGCAGCTGCTCGTGGTTTTATCGCCGTCCACTTTTGTAATACATCAGAACAAGTCGGGATGAAGTCAGACACAAAACTAACCGGCAAAACTTTGCAGTTTTGTGACTTAAATTTTGACCCTACAGTGGAACAAATAACAAACCAGTTCAATCTGTGGCTGATGAGAGAGCTCTCACTGAATGGTCGGGTCTTGTTGTCTAAAGCTGAGGGGACATCTCGAGCTGTCTACGTGTCTTTAGCACTTGAAATGCCTGCGGCAATATACACAAAAATTACATAAAATTTTATTCAGGGGACATCCGGTGACGTCATGAGTAGAACAACAGGTTAGAGACGAAGCTCCGTCAGAAAAACTTGGAAAACAGTGACAACTATAGATATTTAAGGTCTTCAGATTAGAAACGAGCATCTGAACAAGATGTCCTCCTCCTCGAGGAACAAAGGAGCTGGAAAGCAGGGAACTTTGAAAGAAACAAGCGATAAAACACCGAGCTCGGACAGCGCTAGCTTAAATGCTACTAGCCACATGATGTGCGAGACCGAGTCTCTGCTCATAGAGGAAATGAAAAAACTTCGTGAAGAAAATACTCAGGGGCATAAACAAACTACACAGACTCTTGAGCGACTGGAAAAAGCTATGACGGACATTAAACAGCAGCTTGGTGACCATCAGCAGAGGATTTGCGGGCTGGAAGGAAGAGTGAGTGGAGTGGAAGATGCGGGCGCAAGGCAGCATCGCGTGCTACGATATCTTCTTCAACGTGATAAACAACTCACAGATGTATGTGACGACCTACAAAACAGGCTGAGAAGAAATAACATTCGAATATTCCAAATACCAGAGATGAGTGAGCAAGGTGATGTTGTTGAGTTTGTGAAAGGCTTGCTGCCCAAAGTGCTGAAACTGCCAGCTGACTTGGATATTAAAATCGAAAGAGCACACCGCGCACTCCAGGTCAGACCGACAAGCCCAGCAGCACCCCCCCGATCGATCATCGTGAGATTTCTGGACGCTGCAGTAAAGGACATTGTTTTGCAACAAGCATGGAGCCAAGGACAGGTGATGTTTCAAGACAAGAGGATTTTCTTTGATCAAGATTACTCTCCTGAGCTACAAAAGAAGCGAGTTAAAGTTCATGCAGTCATCAAGCAGTTAAAGCAAAAAGGCATTCAGGCAAAGTGCCTTTATCCAGCGCGACTGAAGCTTAAGATGGACTCGGGAGAAAAGACTTTCCCCACGCTGACGAGCGCCGCTGACATTCTGAGGGAGTTGGGAGTCCAGGTGCAGTGTGGAGAGAAGGAGCGCATTGAGGAGAGACTGACTGAAGGATGGACCATTAGCGCAAAGAGGAAGAGAAACAACATGTTGGCAGCATCGGATCTGAAGGCCATGATGGAGGAGGAGGAGGAGGAGGACGAATAGTTTGAACAAGGTATAAGATATTTAAAACCACTTTACTGACTGGAGGCTCGAGGTTATTAAAGCTACATAGTTGAATATATATGGACAATGATTGTAGGCTGTTAAAGTTTGATAAAAACCCTTAAGTTGCCACAAAATGTTAAATAATACAAAAGATATATTCTGACGGAAGACTCTTTATGTTTACATGAGTGATTCACACTCACTAAGACCCTTCTTACATGTTAATGTAATATTGGTCATTATTGCTCATTGTGTGCTATCAACCACAGAGAGGTCAGGTCACCACTCTCTGTCCCATTATCACCGGGGGTCAGACATAGTTACGGATTATGTTCTGTGTCTGGCTGGAAATGTGGAAGTTCTGTTCTATGTTCTTAATGTTCTCTATGTTCTTAATGTTTTGTTTTACCTGAGACAAGTGATGAACCTTAGTTTGTTTAGTTCAATATGTTTGGAGCTAATAACAACAAGGACAGGAGGGGAAGAAAGGGGAAAAAAAAAAAAAAAAGACAGGGTTGTGTCGCATGAAACAATTAACGTACAGGGATGACATTACTTAATTTAATCACCTATAATGTAAAGGGAATAAACAGCCCAATTAAAAGAAAAAAGATAATGGGACATTTGAAGAAAATGCACTGTTCTATAGCTTTACTTCAAGAAACACATCTTACAGAAATAGAACACGAAAAATTAAAAAGGGAGTGGGTGGATCAAGTTTATAGCAGCTCTTATGGAAAATGCAAAAAGAGAGGGGTAGCTATATTATTCTGTAGATCTGTGTATTTTCATTGTGAAAAGGTCTGTCAGGATATAGAGGGCCGCTATGTTATGGTTATAGGGACAATTGCTGGATTTAAAATAACAATTTTGAATGCTTATGCACCTAATGAGGACTGCCCTTATTTTTTCAAAAAGCTTGCGCATCTGGTAGCAGACAATAGGGAAGGTATTTTTATTATGGGTGGGGACTTTAACTGTGTACTGAATAATAAATTAGATAAATTACCAATATCCTCAAAACCTCAAACCAGAATGTCTAAAAGTTTAACAAACATGTTGAAAGAATTAGGGTTAACTGATGCGTGGCGCTACTTTCATACAAACAAGAGAGATTTTACCTTTTGGTCACAAGTGCATGGGAGTTATTCACGGCTAGATCACTTTTTAGTTTCAAAAAAAGACATACACGGGATTAAAAAATGCGTGATTGAATCAATGACCATTTCAGACCATAGCCCAGTCATAATGGCACTCGACTTGGGATTGGAGCCATGTATGAAATATTGGAGAATTAATGTCTCATTGCTGACAGATGCTAGAATCAGAGAAGAAATAAGGTTGGCTATATCTGAATATTTTGCTCTGAATGACAATGGAACCGTCTCACCCTCCATTTTGTGGGACGCAGGAAAAGCTACAATAAGGGGAAAAATAATATCTATAGGCTCAAGATTGAAAAAAGACAGACTTAAAAAACAAGTGGAATTAGAAACTGAAATTAAGAGATTAGAAAGGGAGCATAAACAGCATGGGAAACAAGAAGTGCTGGATAAACTTAAAGAAAACAGAACCAAATTAGATGAAATATTAACATATAAGGCAGAGGGTGCCCTCAGGTTTATTGATAGAAAATACTACGAACTGGGAAATAAGGCTAGCAGGTCATTATCATTTCAATTACAGAAGGCACAAGCGAGTCGGATAGTTCCTAAGATTAAACAACCTTATTCTAATGATGTTAAAACGAGCCCAAAAACAATATCAGATGCCTTTGCTAAATACTTTGAACAACTATATAAGGGTCAATTACAAGAATCAAAAGGAGAAAAAATAAACGATTTCTTTAAAAATCTCAAGTTGGCCAAACTGACCATTGATGAAGCCTCTGCACTAGTAGAACCAATTAGAGAAGAAGAGATTAAAGAAACAATAGTTAAATTAAAAAATAATAAATCACCAGGCATGGACGGATTTTCCGGAGAATATTATAAAGTGTTTGTTAATGACCTCACTCCTGTATTATGCAGGCTATATAACTATGCGCTAAATTCTGGAAATCCTCCACAATCATGGTCAGAGGCTATCATTACAGTCTTGCACAAGGAAGGAAAAGATCCATCACAGTGTTCTAGTTATCGTCCTATAAGTCTTCTGTGTGTGGACTACAAAATATTAACATCTATTTTGGCAACAAGAATACAAAAATATAATAAAAAATTAATAAATCCAGATCAGACAGGGTTCATATCAGGTCGCCATGGGACAAATAATATAAGGAGAGTGTTAAACTTACAGTCACTTATGGCAAAAGGTGCACAAACGTCAATGCTTCTCAGCTTAGACGCTGAGAAAGCATTTGACCGGGTAGATTGGCAATTTCTAGAACAAACACTTATTGAGATGGGATTTGGTGAAAAATTTGCTAGTTGGTTTCGGTTGTTATACAAGAACCCCAAATCGAAAATTAGAGTAAATGGGCATTGCTCGGAGTTCTTTGATGTAGAGAGAGGAGTAAGACAGGGGGATTCTCTTTCCCCCGTCCTCTTTGCTCTCAGCATTGAGCCTCTGGCGGAGGCCATACGACAGGATGTTCAGATTGAGGGGATTGAGGATGGTGGGGGGAGAACTCACAAAATTTCCCTCTTTGCGGATGATATCCTGCTTTTTATAAAACATCCTAATACTACAATACCTCGACTCATGCAGTGCTTGAAAGATTATGGAGATATCTCTGGATATAAAATTAACCAAAATAAATCAGAGGCAATGATGATATCAGGGATGTGGCCAAGTCAACTTAACGAGATAGTATCATTTCGTTGGTCTAAAGTAGGGTTTAGGTATCTAGGAATTATTATAACATCTCAAACCACAAACCTTTTTGAAGCAAACTATAATAAGTTAATCAAACAAATAAGGAGTGATCTGACTCGCTGGGAAGTCCTCCCCCTATCTCTGTATGGAAGAGTGGAAACAGTACGGATGAACCTGCTTCCCCGGCTCCTATTTTTATTTCAGTCCCTACCCATTAAAGTTCCAATTTCCACCTTTAACATGTTAAACAAATTAATCTCTCAATTTATATGGCAACACAAGAGACCCAGAATTAGACTTAAAATACTTAATTTTGCTAAGAAAAATGGAGGTCTGGCATTGCCGAATTTGAAATTTTATTACTGGGCAGCTCAGCTAGCAACGATTGTGGGTTGGATAAGTGGAGACGAGGAGGCAAAGTGGGTTCAAATAGAACAGGGTGAAGTTAAGGGTGCACTGTTATCTATCCTACCCTTTGTGGATTTGAAGCAAGTCAACAAAATGAAGATTGGAAACAAATGGATAAAACATACTTTAAAGATTTGGGGGGAAGTTAAAAAGATGTTTGGAGATAGTGGGTCTATTTCTAGAGCTATGCCCATAGTGGGCAACATTGATTTTCCACCTTCGGTTTCAGATCATGGTTTTAGGAGATGGGCGGCTAAAGGTCTCACTATCTTTAATCAATTATTTGAGGAAACACACTTAAAATCCTTTACCCAGCTTCGGGAACAATTCGACCTTCCCTCCAATGATTTTTATAGATATTTGCAAATTAGGCACTATATTACAAATCATAAAGACAAAGAGCGAATTGGCAAAACTCCAAATAGTATAGAACAATATTTTATTGAAATCTTGGAAAAGCGTCTCCCATTACGTAAACATGTTTCTCATCTCTATAAAAGACTTTCATCAGACTTATGTGAGAATACCTACAATATTAAGGGAAAATGGGAATTGGAATCTAATACTATAATAGAAGACGAACTTTGGGATAAACTTTGTAACAGCAGTGATAAAGGTATCAGCAGTGGAAAGAATTTGACTGGAAATTCAAAATCAGATTTTTTTGTACCCCTTTGGCTGTTTCAAATTTTGTTAAAGATTCCTCAGCAGCTCTATGCTGGAGACAATGTGGTAAAATAGGTGATCATACACACATATTCTGGGACTGTCCAGTTATTTTTGAATATTGGAAAGATATTAAAAACGAAATTGAGAAAATTATGAAAAGAGAAATCCCCTCAAACATGCTGCTTTACCTGCTTGGTGTTATACCGGTCGACCTTTTCACTGCTGACCAAAGATATATTTTGCATATTTTACTATTGGTTGCCAAGAAAAATGTAACAGCAAACTGGAAGAATGTTAAATCACCGACCGTGGCTGAATGGAAACAGAGGTTGAGACAAGTGTATCTTATGGAAAGAATGACTGCATCATTACAGTTGAAAATGGACCTTTTTGATCGGAGGTGGAGCATGGTCGGAAAATACTTATTAATATGAATTTATTGAGACTGGTGAGGCTGTGTGTTTTTTTTTTTTAAGTAATGGAAATGGACCCTGACATGATGCATTCTATTTGCTCCTCCTTGTTATTGGCATGTCTGTACCTTCTATACATCACTGATCTTGTCTCGGATGTTGTTCACTGTTTAACTGAAAAACTCTAAATAAAAAGTTCAAAAAAAAAAAATTTTATTCAATTTTATTTGGAGGAACAAATGTCATTATTTAAGAAAAGATATGCTGTGTAATACAAGAAGAGATGGTGGTGTTGAGGTCGTAAGTTTTGAAACATTAAGTAGTACTTTCAAAGTAAAATGGTTATCTAATGTGATTAAAGAAAAAGACAATATTTGGAATGCTTTCCCTAAACATATATTTAACTCAGTTGGTGCTCTTAGCGCTGCTGTCCTGGAAAATGGTGCACATGCATAATTTTTCACCAACAAGATATTCCATCTGGAATAACAAGAATATTCAATATAGAAATAAATCACTCTGCTATAAAATGTGGGTGGAAATGGTATTGTATTAATTAAACAACTTGTGAATGCTGAGGGACAGTTACTAACGTATGATGAATTCCTCTCTAAGTTCAGGCTGCAAATTACACCAAAGGAATATGCAGTGGTCTGTGATGCTGTACTGATGAGTGCACTGCAGCTGCTTAGAGGATCAACTGTTGAGGTCTCTACGACTGTTCCACTCAGCAGTGTTTGTTCCTCGGAGTAAATGACATTACTAAGAATAAATGTTTGAATAAATTCATCAGGAATCACATGCATACTGTATCTGTGCCCTCAGCAAAATTCTTTTGGACCTCGCTTCATGGAGAAGTTGGTGTTTGAATATGTGTCTAGTTGGAGATAAATTCTGTCTGAATAATAACGTTAAAGAGGTCTCTTGTAAAATATTGCATAAAATATATCCAGCAGAGAAGCTTTAGAGAGATTTAAGATCGATATTGAATATTCTTAGGTTTTTTGTGGAAATGTGGAAGAAACAATTTGTCGTCTGTTTGATCACTGTGTGTAGCCTATACTAGAATGTTCTGGATGGATGTTCAAACAGAAAAACTGGACAAACAATCCACTTAAAAGAAAAAGACATTTTTATTTGTTTTGAAGACGAGGAGAAAGAAAAAGACTATTCTTTTTGTACAGCTTCTTCTTCTTCACATTCATAAGGAGAAATGTGCAGAATCCAAACCAAGCTTTGAACATTTTCTGCATGATCTGAAACAATATTGCACTACTACTGAAGCCTTAAGAGCAAGAAGACACTTAGAACTGACTCTATTATCGATAAGTGTTGTAAAGATTGACGACTGTATTGAATATCCTTCATTTGTTAGTTTTGCTTTTTGCTTTGTATTCTGTTGTTTCTGTTTCTGAGTCTGAACTGTCATTGGTAGAGCAGCTTTGTGTTTACCGACAGTGGTTTTCCAAAGTGTTCCTGAGCCCTTGTAGTAATATCCTTTATACAGTCATGTTGGTTTTAAATGCAGTGACGTCTGAGGGGTCAAAGGTCAGCGAAAGATTTACTATGTCTGACGCGGCGTCCTCACTGACCTGAAGTCAGACTTATAATAAATAAACAAAGACACGATGAGGAGACAAAAGGTTCAACATTTAATATGAGCAACTAACAAACACACTGACAGGAACGTGTGTGTGTGTGTGTGTGTGTGTGTGTTACAGAGTATTATAGGTTCTTGATGAGCGTGTCACTGAGCTCTCCTTGAAAGCAGCATCTCTCTGATGTTGTCTTCAGCTTCTTTCACGCTGCGTTCAAGGTACACCTTCTTCTGCTGAAAATGAGACAACACAGTCAGACCACCGTTACACCTGGACACACACCTGGACAGGACACACACCTAGACACACATCTGGACAGGACACACACCTGGACACACACCTGAACACAAACCTGGACAGGACACACACCCGGACACACATCTGGACAGGACACACACCTGGACAGGACACATACCTGGACACACACCTGGACAGGACACACACACCTGGACACACACCTGGACAGGACACACACACCTGGACAGGACACACATCTGGACAGGACACACACACCTGGACACACATCTGGACAGGACACACACACCTGGACAGGACACACACACCTGGACAGGACACACACCTGGACAAGACTCACACCTGGACAAGACTCACACCTGGACAGGACTCACACCTGGACAGGACACACACCTGGACACACATCTGGACAGGACACACACCTGGACAGGACACACACCTGGACACACATCTGGACAGGACACACACCTGGACAGGACACACACCTGGACAGGACACACACCTGGACATACACCTGGACAGGACACACACCTGGACACACACCTGGACAGGACACACACCTGGACATACACCTGGACAGGACACACACCTGGACACACATCTGGACAGGACACACACCTGGACAGGACACACACCTGGACATACACCTGGACAGGACACACACACCTGGACACACACCTGGACAGGACACACACACCTGGACAGGACACACACCTGGACAGGACACACACACCTGGACAGGACACACACACCTGGACAGGACACACACACCTGGACAAGACTCACACCTGGACACACACCTGGACAGGACACACACCTGGACACACATCTGGACAGGACACACACCTGGACAGGACACACACCTGGACACACATCTGGACAGGACACACACCTGGACACACATCTGGACAGGACACACACCTGGACATACACCTGGACAGGACACACACCTGGACACACATCTGGACAGGACACACACCTGGACAGGACACACACCTGGACACACATCTGGACAGGACACACA
This sequence comes from Epinephelus malabaricus, assembly GCA_037127435.1. Classification (NCBI taxonomy): domain Eukaryota; kingdom Metazoa; phylum Chordata; class Actinopteri; order Perciformes; family Serranidae; genus Epinephelus; species Epinephelus malabaricus. Next base: position 149,762 of record JANUFT010000010.1, read on the forward strand.
CCTGGACAGGACACACACCTGGACATACACCTGGACAGGACACACACCTGGACACACACCTGGACAGGACACACACCTGGACATACACCTGGACAGGACACACACCTGGACACACATCTGGACAGGACACACACACCTGGACAGGACACACACACCTGGACAGGACACACACCTGGACAAGACTCACACCTGGACAAGACTCACACCTGGACAGGACTCACACCTGGACAGGACACACACCTGGACACACATCTGGACAGGACACACACCTGGACAGGACACACACCTGGACACACACCTGGACAGGACACACACCTGGACAGGACACACACCTGGACATACACCTGGACAGGACACACACCTGGACACACACCTGGACAGGACACACACCTGGACACACATCTGGACAGGACACACACCTGGACAGGACACACACCTGGACATACACCTGGACAGGACACACACACCTGGACACACACCTGGACAGGACACACACACCTGGACAGGACACACACCTGGACAGGACACACACACCTGGACAGGACACACACACCTGGACAGGACACACACACCTGGACAAGACTCACACCTGGACACACACCTGGACAGGACACACACCTGGACACACATCTGGACAGGACACACACCTGGACAGGACACACACCTGGACACACATCTGGACAGGACACACACCTGGACACACATCTGGACAGGACACACATCTGGACAGGACACACACCTCGACATACACCTGGACAGGACACACACCTGGACACACACCTGGACAGGACACACACCTGGACACACATCTGGACAGGACACACACCTGGACAGGACACACACCTGGACATACACCTGGACAGGACACACACCTGAACACACCTGGACAGGACACACACCTGGACATACATCTGGACAGGACACACACCTGGACATACACCTGGACACACAGCAGGTAGAATAGTAAAGTGTGTATTTGTGTGTGTTTGTACCTCGAGCTCTTTAATTTTCTCATCAGCTGTCTTCTGTTTGTCCATCAGCTGATTGTTGATGTCCTCCTTCGACTGAAGAATGAACCTGAGACAACACACACACACACACACACACACACACACACACACACATTATCAATAGAAGATCTTTGAGCGTCTGTCACACACTGACAGAGATATGTCTGTAAAGAGGACACATCACTCTGTTTAAATTCAGAGTACAAAATATTGTCTTAATAAAAACCGACAGAGTGACGGTTCTCTCCTGTTCTGATGATCAATAACTGATCAGCTGTAATCAATAACACATCTGAGTGGTCTCACGCACCTGTCTGTAGTTCCATCACAGTAACTACAGCTCACCTGTTCACCATCATCTACTGAGTATTCAGCTCCTGTGTGATGTCACTGTGATGTCATGTTTCCTGTCAGTGTAACCTGCTCTGGTGAACAAAGATCCTGGTTGTCATGGAGACTCACATGCGTCCAACTCCCTCGTACAGTCGCGTGTTGTCGGGCAGTGTGGTGATCTCAGCATGAGTCAGCTTGGCGTGTTTCTGAACCCGAGTCAGCTGATCGATCTGCAGGTCGGCCAACTTCACCTTCTGCTGCGTGTCGATCATCTTCACCTGCAGCTCCGAGAACGCCTACAACAGAGAGGCATCACTCTGATGAGAAACACCTGGACATCTTTCACCTAGTCTAGCATGTTTGATTTTCTTTTTGTCTTCCACGACTTCTCCCGTCACAGCCGTCACTTTGACCAATAGGAACACAGAGCAATCTGCTGCCGTGGAAACTGTAGGACCACAACAGCCCAGCCTTTTAACGTTACATATTTCCTGTGAGGACTTAAATCCCCAAACGCACTGACAGCGATAATTGACGTGCGTCGACTGAGGCGCGTCAATTATCGCTCCTATAGCTCACTGCAGGCATTAGGCAACGCCACAGAACTAGCAGTATTTTAGGAAAAAAGCTGTTGATTATATAACAGATGCCATCAGTAATTGTAGCCTATATACATGTGTACTTTAGTGTGTTATATGAAATCAGAGTCAGCAGTATTTTAGGAAAGAAAAGTCACAATTATAGGCAACAGTGTCTGTAGGCAGTCACCTGGTTGCAGACTTTCCTTACAGCAGCCTAATGAGCGAGATGAGGAAAAGGATGGATGGAGATGAGAATGTCCTAGGGTGACCAGACATCCCGAAAAATTCGGGACAGTCCCGAAATTCAAGCAGTTGTCCCGAATCCCGAATCCTGCCCTAACTGTCCCGAACATTACACCAGAGCAGAGTCTGGAGGAGTTACTGCCTGATAAAACATTAAACACTGATCATGGTGGTTGAGTCGTCCTGCAGCTCCCGCCGGCTGCACATTGGCTGCAGTAGTTCCTACATCAATTATGGGTGTTGTAGTTTTTAAATTGTGTACAGCAGTGGCGATGAAGAGGGCGCAAGCTGCAGCCGCGAGGACAGGGAAAGCACGCAGCCACGAGGAGTGATTTGCATGTTGCAGTGCAGCCTCTTGTTCTAACTGTTCAAAACTGTTCTACAAACTGACAGGCCTGAATGTACCAGGCGTCTTTTTTTTTGTTAGCTTTTATTTTTTTAATTGCATTTAACACTAGGACCGCCAGGATCACAGCGCCCCTCCAAGCGCCGCAGCGGTCTGCCAGACCATCAAATGTAACTTCATTGTTTATGCTGCCCGTGTGCTCAGAAGCACTCAAAAAATGCATTTTTGAGTCATTTACGAGAAGTTATGATAAAATAAAAATATTACAGACTATAGAATAGGACTGACAACCTCTCCAATGTCTCCTGTAAATTAATTAACACTATTTGTTGGCTTTTTATAATTTTGCTGCTGCCGCAGCCTTTGCCACAAGCACGCCAAAGAAACACAGAGGACAGGGTTGGATTTTCCTAAAGTTGGATTTTCATACTAAAAACGTAAGGTAATTATTTTTCGTCAAATAAGGCACAATTTTTTTATTTGGCTGGTGAAAAATATGTTTGGCCGGTAAATTTTTGGAGGTCACTAGCCAATGGCAGATGAGGTAAAAGGTTAATTTTATGCCCTGCTTCTGAGCATTTATACCTCCGACCGCTGCTGAAAATTATACATTTTGATACAAACGCTATACATACTGCAAAACTCTGTAAAAGTACACCAAAGCATACATTTTCATTTCCAAATATTTATTTGAAAACGAAACCATTCATACAGTCAATAAAAAACCATTTTGTTAATAATAAACAACAAATCTCAACAGTGACTGCACCAGCCAGCGGTACTGCGGCTGAACTGCGAACTGCGAGTTCAGTGTGTGTGTGTGTGTGTGTGTGTGTGTGTGTGTGTGAGCATGTCAGAGAGGAGGAGTATCGATTAAAAAAAGTTTCCACTAATTATTTCGGTGTTTATTTCTTTCTTTTTTTTTCTTAAGTTTTTTTTATTAAAATACGTAATATAGCCAACAATATTATAGACCAAAAGTTAATCTAATTTATTATTGTAGAATGTATTCAGCAAATCACCACTTTCAAGTGGAGACACAGCGCAGCAGCAAAATTATAAAAAGCCAACAAATAGTGTTAATTAATTTACAGGAGACATTGGAGAGGTTGTCAGTCCTATTCTATAGTCTGTAATATTTTTATTTTATCATAACTTCTCGTAAATGACTCAAAAATGCATTTTTTGAGTGCTTCTGAGCACACGGGCAGCATAAACAATGAAGTTACATTTGATGGTCTGGCAGACCGCTGCGGCGCTTGGAGAAGCGCTGTGATCCTGGCGGTCCTAGTGTGTAGAACAGTTTTGAACAGTTAGAACAAGAGGCTGCACTGCAACATGCAAATCACTCCTCGTGGCTGCTTGCTTTCCCTGTCCTCGCGGCTGCAGCTTGCGCCCTCTTCATCGCCACTGCTGTACACAATTTAAAAACTACAACACCCATAATTGATGTAGGAACTACTGCAGCCAATGTGCAGCCGGCGGGAGCTGCAGGACGACTCAACCACCATGATCAGTGTTTAATGTTTTATCAGGCAGTAACTCCTCCAGACTCTGCTCTGGTGTAATGTTCGGGACAATTAGGGCAGGATTCGGGATTCGGGACAACTGCTTGAATTTCGGGACTGTCCCGAATTTTTCGGGATGTCTGGTCACCCTAGGACATTCTCATCTCCATCCATCCTTTTCCTCATCTCGCTCATTAGGCTGCTGTAAGGAAAGTCTGCAACCAGGTGACTGCCTACAGACATTGTTGCCTATAATTGTGACTTTTCTTTCCTAAAATACTGCTGACTCTGATTTCATATAACACACTAAAGTACACATGTATATAGGCTACAATTACTGATGGCATCTGTTATATAATCAACAGCTTTTTTCCTAAAATACTGCTAGTTCTGTGGCGTTGCCTAATGCCTGCAGTGAGCTATAGGAGCGATAATTGACGCGCCTCAGTCGACGCACGTCAATTATCGCTGTCAGTGCGTTTGTGGCTAACAACGGTCACAGCTTGTCTTCTCACTGTCTGATGACACACACGGTGTCCCGTGTTGAATCGGTGAAACACGGGACATTCCCGGGTCACACGGGACGGGTGGAATCCTTAAAATGTGCGTGTCGAGAGTTAGCTCCTCGTGCTAACCGTTAGCTCCGATGTTGCTAACCGGCAGATTAATGAGCGGTTTACAGACCGCGGCTCTGCGTCAACACACAGCAGGTGAGATCAGCTGAGCTCGCGCGACACACCTGAGGATCATCAGCTGAACAATTACACAGTACAGTCTCTCGGTTTTACCTTCTTCAGCTCCAGGTCTATGGGCGCCGCCATCTTCTCTCGCAACACTTGACAGACACTGCGCATGTGCGAGCCCGTTCTTCTTCCGCCACTGTCCAACAAAATAAAAGCGTTACATTTATTTATTTTTATTTGACCTTTGTTTTGAAATCTGTTCATAGGCACGAAGCTGAGTCCAACTCCTGTTCCTGCTCTTTCAGGGTTTTTAAATTAAAATAAAGATCCGTCTTTGTAACTCTGAATCACAACACTGTATGAATTTTAATTTTGACAATTAGTTTTTAATTTATCCCTGCTGTTTGTTTCTATTTAATTTATTTTATAGAAATTTAATTATCATATATCATAAACTTTAAATCTAAAAGGAGAAAATAATTTAATCATTTCTCCAGTTTCTGCTTAATAATATATTATAGTTATAGTATAGTATATCATGTCACTCTGACGCACCCGTCCAGGAGGTACCCATACTCCGTGGACGGTACCCATACTCCGTGGTACCCGTCCAGGAGGTACCCGTACTCCAAGGTACCCATACTCCATGGTACCCGTACTCTGATGAAATAATTTTTTAATCATTAAAGGTTCAGTGTGTAATATTTGGCATGGTTTATTGTCAATCTGAATCTGAATATTCAATCAATTTCAATCAATCAATTTTATTTATAAAGCCCAATATAACAAATCACAATTTGCCTCACAGGGCTTTACAGCATACGACATCCCTCTGTCCTTATGACCCTCACAGCTGATCAGGAAAAACTCCCCAAAAAACCCTTTAACAGGGAAAAAACGGTAGAAACCTCAGGAAGAGCAACTGAGGAGGGATCCCTCTTCCAGGACGGACAGACGTGCAATAGATGTCATACAGAACAGATCAGCATAATAAATTAACAGTAATCCATATGACACAATGAGACAGAGAGAGAGAGAGAGAGATGCAGGTAATGACAGTAGCTTACAACAACATTATTGAAAGTAATAATATTATAGTTATAGTTCTGGCTACTGTGGGACAATATGTTGAAAGTATGTATTAATATCTGACAGTATACTTGTGTGACAATAGTCATATGTGTATAATAACAGTAGAAGTATGACTAATGACTAATGATGGCAGCAGCAGCAGGAGGCATCTGGCAGGACCACGGCAGCAGCACAACCACACACGTCACGCTGTCCAGGCACCGCTGTGATATGAGTTAATCTGAGAGACAGTGGAGCACAAAGGCTCCGGAGAAGAAGCCGAGTTAGTGACATGCAGAATGGCCGAGTTAGCAAGATGCAGTAATAGAATACGAGAGAGAGAGAGAGAGAGAGAGAGAGAGAGAAGGTGCCCGGTGTATTATAGGGGGGTCCTCCGGCAGACTAGGCCTAAGTCAACCTAACTAGGGGCTGGTACAGGGCAAGCCTGAGCCAGCCCTAACTATAAGCTTTATCAAAGAGGAAAGTCTTAAGTCTAGTCTTAAATGTGGAGACGGTGTCTGCCTCCCGGACCGTAACAGGAAGATGATTCCACAGGAGAGGAGCCTGATAGCTGAAGGCTCTGGCTCCTGATCTACTTTTGGAGACTTTAGGGACCACGAGTAACCCTGCGTTCTCAGAGCGCAGTGTTCTGGTGGGATAATATGGCACTATGAGCTCTCTAAGATATGACGGAGCTTGACCATTTAGAGCTTTATAAGTTAACAGTAGGATTTTAAATTCAATTCTGGATTTTACAGGGAGCCAGTGCAGAGAAGCTAAAACAGGAGAAATATGATCTCGTTTCTTAGTTCCTGTTAGTACACGTGCTGCTGCATTCTGAATTAGCTGGAGAGTTTTTAAGGACTTACTGGAGCTACCTGATAATAGAGAGTTATTCTACCCATTAATATGTTTATACAACTGTATAATCGCTATAAAATAAAATTTGTTTGGTTTTCGTAGCCTTATAATTATGCTTTTATATATATATATGTAGCAAGGGCCTTGCTTTAGAGAGTTCGTCATCTTACGCCGCCATGTATGTACGGCAGACTGAGTGGACAATCCAGCCAGCCAGAGAATGCGTTTCGTGTGTATAAATGAACCAACGAAGACAGCGGAAGGAAGGAAGAAGGAGGAGGAAACAGCAGAGTGTTAGTAGTTCGTCGATAGAGAGTAGTGAAAAGTTTTTTTAGTTATAAAGTTTGCGAATGGACCACACTTACCACGCAACAGGAGAGAATGAACCCGAACTGTCATCTGCGAGGAAAAGAAGACGCAACTTCACTCGTGATGCACTCTCTGCTGCGCTTTTCCTCCTGATGATATATCTCCCAACGATGGTAGCAGTAGCACCGAATCCCATTCTGTGCATTCAGCCTCTCTTCTCACCCGCTCAGCATCAAACACATGGAGTTCCTCATCTGTATGCTCCGGCTCAAACAGGTATGGCTCTGGGTCTGTGTCCGCTACAAGAAGCTCTTCAAAATCGCGTTCAAAGTCGTCCATTGCAGCTACTATAGTCCGGAGATATTGCTAGGCTAAATAAACAGCTGAGCTCTGTTTACAGGCTACGCTGTCAGTCAGTGTACGGGTTGGAGATTGGTGGAGCAGAGAGGGGAGGGGGGGTCCCCACTCGGAATGGTAAACAAGTATGTGTGTATGGAGTGTGTGTGTTACGCTAGAAGAGTCAGAGTTTGGGACGGAGTCTTTTACCCCCTGGAGTGTTACCGGAGTTTCTGGAGTGCTCAAATAAACAGGCCTTTTTCCCTAACGCTCCTCTGGTCTCCTGCTCGTGAGGGATTCATTACAATATGTAACATGGTTTAGATTTCTAAATAAACATTCACCTCGTCGCTAGATAGACCTACTCCTGAAAAACTCGTGTGCAAGGCTTTTTGTCCCTACGAGGCCACCGTCATTTATCCGACGGGAGGGGTGAGCGAGTGAGCCCTGCAATCTAGAATTTGACCACTGATGTCACTGTTTTCAACCCATTTTGCACACTGGCCCTTTAAGAATGATTCATTATTGACAATAACTCAGAGTTTAAACAATAAAACTTTATTTAAGCAGCTTCAGTACAACACATCTGCTGTCCCTGTCAGGGTGTGATGTCACTGTGTTTCCAGTGATCTGACTGGTCAGCAGTCGGACTGCTAACCTGCAGCACTGGCTACCACGGATACCAGAGTTAAACCCAGAGACAGCCGACACAAACAGGAAACAAATGAATCAGGTTTTATTTTCCTCTGAACACACACAGGCCGGGTCATGTGACATGATGCTGTGATGTCATCACTGCTGCTTGTGATGTCATCTGTTGTTGTTTGGGTTCTGGACGAAGTTGATAGAGTAGGAGCCGGTGTTGGCATCCTGGTTCACCTGGAAGTTGTTGGTGGAAAGTCCGAACGGCCTCAGGACCATGTTCCCCAGGTCCTTCAGTTTACCTGCCGCAGACGAGTCAGAGGTCACAGAGGGGTCAGAGATCACAGAGGGGTCAGAGGTCACAGAGATATGAAGTGTGTGATGTCATCACATCAGTAATAAAAACATTAACAGATGTGTGAAGTGAATCTGATCTGAGTACAGCTCTGGTAACACATCTGACTAATTGTATTTATTGATTATTGATCAGTTAATGAACTGAAACAGTGAACTGTTCCTTTATGTGGTGCGTTCAGGTGCAGTACGTACTGATCATTTCCTCCTTCAGCTTCTCATTTCTCTCCTGAATCTGCTGAGGCAACCTCTGAGGGACAGACACAGAGACAGACACAGAGACAGAGAGACAAAATTAATTATACATTTTAGACATGGTCCTTTTTTGTCAGTTCACAAACACAGGAGTCATTTCTAACTGCTGAGGGACACTGACAGGATTCACAGAGACAGAGAGAGAAATCCTGGTGAGACCTGATGGAACATGTCTGTAAACTGTTGTCATGGTAACATTAAGGGACACGTCCAACACTGATCAGACCCTCTGACTGTTAGTATGACATGTTTGTTGGTGGGCGGGGCTTAGCTGGAGGCAAAACAGTTCTCCACAGATGTTAGCTAGCGCTAGTTAACAGGTTGTGTTGTCTTGTTTTAGCCAGTGGAGGAAGATGATGTGAGTGGTGCGTTCAGAAACACTCACTGTGAGCGTGGGAGCGCACTCTGACACAAACTGGAGTGTTGATAAATTGGGAGCGCTGTCTGAATGTAGCGTTGGGTTATCCAGAACAGCGCACTCTCAGAGTGGCAGAGCGCACTCTGGACACTGTGGAGACGGAGCAGCAGAGCGCCGAGCGGAGTGAATGTGTGATTAACTTAACCGTTGGTTCATTCATGTAGAAATATAAGGCTGCGTTTCTTCCACCAACAGGGCTCTCATTTTAGTGCAGAGCGTCAGACTGAATTTACCAACGCACCATGTCAGGTCACTCACTCTCCGGGACCGCCAGTGTTACTTGAATAAGTAAACACTGACCAACGGGACCAGACTGGCCGACCCGTATGCTCTCACTCAGTGGATGGATGATGTCACAGGAAGCCAATCTTACAAAGGACCACACTTGTTTGTTTTGCTATGGAAGCTAACGTTAGCTAATGTGCTAAAAAGTTAGCGTTGCAGAGAAATCCAATCTTCCTCTTAATCCCTCCCCAGTTTCTGATGAGGTGGACATGATAACCCTTAATACACATAACCTTATTCATCCCTACAACAGGAAATATTTTTTCCCTAACCTGATATGAAGTGTGCGCTGCACATGTGAGCATTTTTGATGATGGCCTCCGTCCAGTCCTTTGGTCTTATCACATTTAACCATAGTTGTCTTTGTTTTTGTTGACGGGCAGTGGCGGCTGGTTTTGAGCCATGACTCCTTCTATTCTGGCTCCCAATAACACAACAAGACAAACACATTTTAACACTCCTGTGGAGCCTACAGCCCTGTGGGGGAGAGGCAGCTGCACCTCCAGCTGAGAACATGATGTCATTGTGATGTCATTGTGACATCATTGTGACGTCATCATTAACAAAGGTTTCACCCCAATATCCCCCCTCGACTCCTCCGTCCTCTATCCTTGATCACTTGACCTGGAAATTGATTGAGACCCACCATCTTGTAGGACGTCTCGAGGAGAGAGGAGAGGGAAGTGAGGCTACACGACTGCAGCCTTCACGGAAGTCTTTTACCGACACACCTCCTGATTATCAGTTATCAGTTATTGATTGGACAGCTGATCGGACTGATCTGATACATCAGTTTCACACAGAGTGAAGACACAGAAGAGATTAAACTCAGTGTGTCACTGACAACTTTGATATTTGATTTGTTCTCTGATTCATCGAGTTCAAAATCTGAACAAGAAAAGAAACAAACTACTTTCTGTCAGAGAAATTGTCTGTCTGTCAGAGAGTCTGTCTGTCAGAGAGCCTGTCTGTCAGAGAGAGTCTGTCTGTCAGAGAGTCTGTCTGTCTGTCTGTCTGTCTGTCTGTCTGTCAGAGAGAGTCTGTCTGTCAGAGAGCCTGTCTGTCTGTCTGTCTGTCTGTCTGTCTGTCTGTCAGAGAGAGTCTGTCTGTCAGAGAGCCTGTCTGTCAGAGAGCCTGTCTGTCAGAGATAGTCTGTCTGTCAGAGAGTCTGTCTGTCAGAGAGAGTCTGTCTGTCAGAGAGTCTGTCTGGTTTATCCCAGCGATCAGTGAACTCACCATGCAGGCCTGTCTGGCACTGGTCCGGGTTGGGTCCAGGTCCAAGACCTTCTCGTAGTCCTCCAGAGCCTCATCCAGCTTCTCTGTCTGCTCATAAAGCTCTGCCCTCCTCAGCAACGCCCGCACATATTCTGGATTCAGCTTTATTGCTGCGGCAACCACAGACAGCCAATCAGCACAGACACCAATCAGAGATCCTCTGCTACTGTACAGGTAAAGAATGATGTCATCACTCACCTGAGGTGCAGTCTGAGATCGCCTGATCCTTCAGATCCTGACAGGAATAGACAGTTAGCATGTTGTTAGCCACAGTGTTGATAGCCTGTCAGTTAGCATATTGTTAGCATGCTATTAGCATCTTGCTAGTTACCAGATGCAGCCTTGCAGCAGCTCTGTTGGAAAACAGCACCGACCTCTCTTTGCTGAAACAAACTGGACATAAAACCAATGCCTCCGTGTAGCTGCGCTCCGCCTCCCGCCACTCTACAGGCACAAGAGATTATGCTGGTTTGTACAGGTTTATACTAGTTTATTCACTGAACAAAGCGATGATGATGATGTCACTCACCTCCAGCTTTAAACTGACTGTTTCCTTTTTCCTTCAGAGTTAAACTCTGCTGCCGTCGACTCTGAAACACAACAAACATCTGATTAAAAGATTCACAGTCGACACCTGAACGCTTCATTCTACACCTGAACGCCTCACTCTACACCTGAACATCTCGTTCTACACCTGAACATCTCGTTCTACACCTTAACGCCCCGTTGTACACCAGGGTCCGTATTCAAAAAGATTCTCAGAGTCCTCTCAGAGAGCTTCTAACTTAGCCTAAAAATTCCTAGCAAGGAATCTTAGCTTAAGAGTGATTCAGGAAGTTTCTGAGAGCAACTCTGAGCAAGGAGGGGACAGAAACGTTTATCTTAGTGAGGAGGTGTGGTTGACCCTGTTGCTAGGTATGACGCAGTCTTCTAAAAGCTGTGATTGGTTGTAACAAAAAGAAAAAAAAAATGCGCTTCTAGTAATGAATGGACAATGAAATCAACCGATCATAGAACTTAGACTGTATCAAGAAATGTGTAATCGTGAAAATAATTTTATGTCATGATGATGAAACACAGCAAAATTAAATTAATTGTTACACAGCTTCAAAATGTTTGAACGTACCTCATTCACATGCCGATTATTATATTGATTTGCTTATTGTTATGTTTACTCGCCATGCTGGTAATTTTATTACTTAATCTATTTGATATTAATTGTGGACGCAGACTCAGCTGTCAGCAATTACTGTGACTGCTGGCCTCCTTGTAAAAAGCGGTTTGATTTGGCAGAATGACCAAAACAATGAATGAAATGGAGAAAAAAGAATGACAAAGCCGAACTGGACAGAAGAGCAGTGCCTGCTGTTGGCACAGCTCGTGGAGGAGAACAAAGGAGTTTGAAGAGGGAAATTCGGTCCCGGGATCACAGCTCAAGGGAAGAGGCAGACTTGGGAGCGCATTGCCCGACACATCAATGCATCATTCCCTCTCCTTTTACCCACAAGCGATGAGTGTGAGAAGCGCTGGTACATGCTGCAATCCAAAGCAAGCATTAGGCCTATTGTGTTACTACGCTGGGTGGGAAAAGTAAGCTCATCCCTGATGAGGTCAACCACAAACATCATGCCTGCACGATCAAGCCAGTAGCGTCTTATTAAATCACGATCATTCAATATATGGAGCTCTGTCTTTCCGCCATCTTCTCTGTTTAAGACACTCTTAGGCTTCTTAAAAGTCCTCCTCCCTCCTCTTAACAGTTTTTCACCTTAGGAGCTCTCTTAAGGCCTAAGATGCTTTGTGAATAACTTTTATCTTACTGAGGGAAAATTCTAAGAAAAATCTTAGAATTCAAGGAATTCTAAGATTTTTCTTAGAATGACGTCACTAAGAGCTACTTTTAGTCTTAGGATTCTTTGTGAATACGGGCCCTGAACATCTTGTTCTAAACCTAAACGCTTCTTTCTCCACCTGAACGCTTCCTTCTACACCTGAGCGCCTCACTCTACATCTAAACGCCTCACTCTACACCTGACCGCCTTGTTCTACACCTGAACATCTCGCTCTACACCTGAATGCCTCTTTCTACACCTGAACGCCCCTCTATACCTGAACGCCTCACTCTAAACCTGAACATCTCGTTCTACACCTGAATGCCTCTTTATATACCTGAATGCCCCTCTATACCTGAATGCCTCACTCTACACCTGAACATCTCGTTCTACACCTGAACACCTCACTCTACACCTGAATGCCTCATTGAATGCCTCATTCTACACCTGAACATCTCTTTCTACACCTGAACGCCCCTCTATACCTGATCGCCTCACTCTAAACCTGAACATCTCGTTCTACACCTGAACACCTCACTCTACACCTGAATGCCTCATTGAATGCCTCATTCTACACCTGAACATCTCTTTCTACACCTGAACGCCCCTCTATACCTGAACGCCTCAATCTAAACCTGAACATCTCGTTCTACACCTGAATGCCCCTCTATACCTGAATGCCTCACTTTACACCTGAACATCTCGTTCTACATCTGAACGCCCCGTTGTACACCTGAACGGCTCGTTCTACACCTGAACGCCCCGTTGTACACCTAAACACCTCGTAGTACACCTTAATGCCTCGTTCTACACCCGAACACCCCGTTGTACACCTGAGCGCTTTACTCTATACCTTAACAACTCGTTCTATACCTGAACACCTCCTTCTATACCTGAACGCCTCACTCTACACCTGAAGGCTTCGTTCTACTCCTGAACATCTCATTCTACACCTGAACGCCTCTTTCTACACCTGAACGTCTCGTTCTACACCTGAACGCCCCTCTATACCTGAACGCCTCACTCTACACCTGAAAATCTCGTTCTACACCTGAACGCCTCAGTCTACACCTGAACATCTTGTTCTACACCTGAACGCCCCTCTATACCTGAACGCCTCACTCTACACCTGAACATTTCATTCTACACGTGAATGCCTCTTTCTACACCTGAATGCCCCTCTATACCCGAACGCCTCGCTCTACACCTGAATGCCTCATTGAACGCCTCATTCTACACCTGAACATCTCGTTCTACACCTGAACGCCCCGTTGTACACCTGAACGCCTCATTCTACACCCGAACGCCCCGTTGTACACCTAAACACCTCACTCTACACCTGAATGCCTCCTTCTACACCTGAACGCTTTACTCGATAGCTGAACATCTTGTTCTATAACTGAACGCCTCCTTCCACATCTGAAAGCTTTACTCTACACCTGAACATCTTGTTCTATACCTGAACGCCTCCTTCTACACCTGAACGCTTTACTCGATAGCTGAACATCTTGTTCTATACCTGAACGCCTCCTTCTACACCTGAACGCTTTACTCTACACCTGAACATCTTGTTCTATACCTGAACGCCTCCTTCCACACCTGAACGCTTTACTCTACACCTGAACATCTTGTTCTACACCTGAATGCCTCCTTCTACACCTGAACGCTTTACTCTACACCTGAACATCTTGTTCTATACCTGAACGCCTCCTTCCACACCTGAGCGCTTTAATCTACACCTTAACAACTCGTTCTACACCTGAACGCCTCCTTCTATACCTGAACGCCTCACTCTATACCTGAAGGCTTCGTTCTACTCCTGAACATCTCATTCTACACCTGAACGCCTCTTTCTACACCTGAACGCTTCCTTCTACACCTGAACGCCTTTTTCTACACCTGAACGCCTCATTCCACACCTGAACGCCTCTTTCTACACCTGACCGCCCCTCTTTACTTGAATGCCTCACTCTACACCTGAACGCCTCACCTGAACGCCTCACTCTACACCTGAATGCCTCACTCTACACCTGAACGCCCCGTTGTACACCTGACAGTAACACATACTGAGTGCCTCACATCCCCCCAGAGTCCTGATTTATTAACACCTGGTTCTGGTTTATGTGGTTTATGAGGACATGTTGTGTTGTTTGTTTGTTTGTTTACTCCTGCACTTCTCTGAATAAGCTGATTCTCTGTTGGTTAAAACAAACAAACAGTGATGTAAACAGGAGTCACCTCCTTCTCCTCCTCTGTCAGCTCCTTCTCCAACTCCCTCAGATAGTCCTCGTCAAACTCCACCTCCCGACTGATCTCCTCCTTCATCTCTGAGTCTGAGTCCTCCTGCAGCCTGTCGCCCAGCGTCTCCTCCTGCAGCCTATCGCCCAGCGTCTCCTCATGTAGCCTGTCACTCAGCAGCTCTTCCTGCAGCCTGTCGCCCAGCGTCTCCTCCTGCAACCTGTCGCTCAGGGTCTCCTCCTGCAGCCAGTCACCCAGAGTCTCCTCCTGCAGCCTGTCACTCAGCAGCTCCTCCTGCAGCCTTTCGCCCAGCGTCTCCTCCTGCAGCCTGTCACCCAGCGTCTCCTCCTGCAGCCTGTCACCCAGGGTCTCCTCCTGCAGCCTGTCACTCAGCAGCTCCTCCTGCAGCCTTTCGCCTAGCGTCTCCTCCTGCAGCCTGTCACCCAGCGTCTCCTCCAGCAGCCTGTCACTCAGCAGCTGCTCCTGCAGCCTTTCGCCCAGCGCCTCCTCCTCCTCAGCTCTTCTGCCTGGAGGCTCCAGAGTCTCCTGACAGTCGTAGAAGTCCTCCTGCTCTTCCTCCTCCTCCTCTCTGTGTCTCTCAGCTCCTCGGCTGCCCATGTTGAAGCTCTGAGACAAAACAAAGAGACAGACGAGCTGATGTATTAGGAAACAGTTTAAAGCCAATCAGAGAGCATTGTTAAGGACACTGTTACCGTAGTGACATGACAGGATATTATGGTCTGTAGTGGACATTCAGCAAGACAAAATATGCAGTAACACGTCTCTGACATCACAGTGACACATCTTTCTGACATCATTCAGTGAGACGTTGACTCTCTGACATCATTCAGTGACACGTCTCTGACTTCATTCAGTGATACATCTCTGACATCATTCAGTGAGACGTTGCCTCTCTGACATCATTCAGTGATATATCTCTGACATCATTCAGTGAGACGTTGTCTCTCTGACATCATTCAGTGACACGTTGTCTCTCTGACATCATTCAGCGATACGTCTCTGACATCATTCAGTGATATGTCTCTGACATCATTCAGTGAGAGGTTGGCTCTCTGACATCATTCAGTGACACGTCTCTGACATCATTCAGTGATACGTCTCTGACATCATTCAGTGAAACGTTGCCTCTCTGACATCATTCAGTGAGACGCTGTCTCTCTGACATCATTCAGTGACACATCTCTGACATCATTCAGCGATACGTCTCTGACATCATTCAGTGATACGTCTCTGACATCATTCAGTGATACGTCTCTGACATCATTCAGTGAAACGTTGCCTCTCTGACATCATTCAGTGAAACGTTGCCTCTCTGACATCATTCAGTGAGACGCTGTCTCTCTGACATCATTCAGTGACACATCTCTGACATCATTCAGCGATACGTCTCTGACATCATTCAGTGATACGTCTCTGACATCATTCAGTGATACATCTCCGACATCATTCAGTGAGACGTTGCCTCTCTGACATCATTCAGTGAGACGTTGCCTCTCTGACATCACAGTGACACGTCTCTGACATCACAGTGTCACATCTCTCTGACATCACAGTGACGCGTCTCTGACATCACAGTGACACATGTCTCTGACATCACAGTGACATGTCTCTGACATCACAGTGACACGTCTCTGACATCACAGTGACACGTCTCTGACATCACAGTGACACGTCTCTGACATCAGTGACATGTCTCTGAAATCACAGTGACACGTCTCTCTGACATTCAGAGACACGTCTCTGACATCACTCAGTGACACGTCTCTGACATCACAATGACACGTCTCTCTGACATCACAGTGACACGTCTCTGACATCACAGTTTAGTTTAGTTTATTTAGTTTATCAAGGGACAGTGTGCAATAGCATTAATCATTTACAAGAGATGAGGAGATGGTTGCACCAGATTTAGCAATAACTGCTAATTTCCATCTGTAGTCCCAACATATAATTCATAATATACACAGACCACAATTTAAAAAACAAAGAAACCTAAAATACAGATGAACAGAGGACAGCACAGAGACAATACAGACATTGTAGATGCCATCAGAGGCAGTTATACAGTTTAAGTTCATTTAATATTTTTTGAGATAAAAACAACAATAATTTACATTTTAGTAAAGAATACAGACATACAATTTCCACATTTAAAATAACCAAGTTGTTACAGTGCAGGGAAGAACAACTTACAAAACGCTAAAAGGCAGTCCAAGTAGCAGCTCTTGATATAAAGTGCAAGGCAGGAATGTGCATAGATAAAGTGCTGGTGTTGTTGTTGGTAGTCGACAAAGTGCTCGTAGCAGCAAAACAAATTACAGAGTTGTAGGGATGTCCCGATCTGATATTCAGATCGGTATCGGCCACCGATACTAGCAAAAAACGGACATCGACATTGGATCGGACTGCATGGAAAAATGCCCATCCAAGAATTCTGTTCCAGTTTTTCACGGACTCCGCTCCAGGTTTTCCGGCCAGCCCAGCGCTCTGCGAGTCAAGCAGTCCATTCCAGTGATCCGCTCCAGCTCTTACCATCAATCCACCAGGCCAGCATGCAGACAGCAGACACACACACTGAGGGTAGGAGGAGTAGCGGTCAACTTAGTTAACTGACTATTTGTTTTCTGCTCTGGTTTTTTGAGAGTGATATTTTTATTTGGTTTACACTCTTACTATTTAAGTAAAGAGCACTGATGGCATTGTTTTGGGCACAATTAGTGAAACTGGAGCCATGGATGGACTACAAAAACACTACTAAAATAACTGAAAAGGAAAGGCTGCATTGTTTGTAAAATGTCAACAATGTTTTGAGATGTTAATCTATGTTTTATTTATTAGGGGGGCAAAGCACAAGTGTGTGGAGTTTTGCTGCTATTTTAATTTCAATGTTAGACATTTTAAAGATTTCTTGTGTTGATTTATTTTCTATTTAAGGGGCCAACGCAGCCAAAGCAAACCGGCTAGATTTTTTATTTAATGTTAATGTTCAAGTTTAAAGTTTGTTTATTTAACCCTGTTAACAATAAACAGGTCAGTTTCTCACACCAACTGTTGTGGATCATTCTAACGAACCTGATTAAGTAGTTGTTCTTGTTAGAGTAATATCGCTTGATCAGACCTTTTCTTTTTTAGAATATTTTATTTTTCAGCTTTCAATTCAATAAGATATAAATGAAAACACAAACACACAACTCCAAACCCCTTCCCCAACCCACCTACAGACTGAAAGAGAGAGAGGAGAAAAAATAAATAAATAAATAAAATTAATAAATAATGAAAATTATATTAATAATGACAAAAAAAAAACAACACAACGGTCGAGCGGCAAGGAAGACAACAGTAAGCACTGACAACAAAGAGCTTGCAAAAACTACAACCCGTCCACCATAGAAGCTGGCAATGTGTCCATATATGCTAAATAAGGCTGCCACATCTCTGTAAAAGTATTATAGTCATTCCTGAGAGTATATGTAATTTTTTCAAGTGGAGCACAGCTATTCATTTCTGAAACCCATCTTCCTATAGATAGTTGGGAGTCAGACTTCCACGTGATGGCGATGCACTTCCTGGCAACGCACAAGGCCAGTGAGAGGAACCTCTTTTGAGCTTTTCTTAATCATGCATCAATATTTGTAGTATCTCCCAATAAGCAGGTTTGATGATCTAATGGGAGATGCAGTCCTAGGAGTTTTGTAATGATGTCAGAAAATCATGCCAGAATGTGTTAAGTTTTGTGCATAACCAAGTGCAGTGCAGGAATGAACCCTCTTCTATACTACATCTAAAACACAGGTTGGATATCTCAGGTTTATATTTATGTAATTTCTGTGGTGTAAGATAGGTTTGATGAAGAACGTTATAATAAGTCAGCCTGTATCTGGAATTAAGAGTGACAGTTAGACTTTTTTGACACAATTCAGCCCAGAGCTGACCCATTGTCACACCCAAGTCAGACTCCCATTTCTCTCTTGATTTATGTAAACCTGGTTTTGGAGCATCATCCATCAAGAGGGAGTACACTTTTGAAATAAGACGAGGTGCGTTACCCTCATGAAGCAGTCTTTCCAGATCACTGAGCATGGGTAAAGTCATTTCAGGTCCCAAAACAGATTTAAGAAATGATCTTAACTGTAAATAACAAAAGAAGTTTCTGCTGGACAGATCATATTTCCTCCTTAAGTCCTCAAAAGGATCAAACCTTTTCTAACATGACTGACAACAAAATAAGTGAATATGTGTAATACGCGCTTGGATCGGATCGGTATTGGCCAAAACTCAAGGCTGTAATATCGGTATCGGATCGGAAGTGGAAAAAGCTGGATCGGGACATCCCTACATCAGTGACACGTCTCTCTGACATCATTCAGTGATACGTCTCTCTGACATCATTCAGTGACACGTCTCTGACATCACAGTGACACGTGTCTCTGACGTCCACAGAGAGAAGAGTCGTGGTGTTTGTGTGTCTCACTGCCTGTAGACAGCAGCTGCTCTCGGATCAGTCAGCTCTCTGTGTTAAAAATCACTGTCTAATATTAGCAGGTTATTCATTTTATTAATTATCACAAATATTAACAGGTTATTTATA
The DNA here is from genome assembly GCA_037127435.1 of Epinephelus malabaricus. Classification (NCBI taxonomy): domain Eukaryota; kingdom Metazoa; phylum Chordata; class Actinopteri; order Perciformes; family Serranidae; genus Epinephelus; species Epinephelus malabaricus. The sequence continues at coordinate 168,951 of JANUFT010000010.1, forward strand.
TTCACTGAACAGCTGATGGTAAAATCACCTCGTCTACATAACCTCAGTCTGATTGAAGCTTCACTTCATTTCATGTTACACAAGGAGCTGAGGTGACTCAGTGTTCAACAGGAAACAGGTACACACTGATGTTTCCTCCTCTTGTGATAAACCACAGTACTTTTACTTGTTGTGATAAAACCTTCACATGTGTTTCAGCTCCTCGTGTTTCCAGCTGTTCGTTAAATCAGCAGATTTTTAAAGGAACTTCTGAACAGTTTGAAGCCTGTGAGACGGAGCTAACAGCTAACTGCTAACAAACTGCTAACAGACAGCTAACTGCTAACAGACAGCTGTCTTGGTGGTGTCAACCGTCTGCTACGTCACAGATCGGTGTGATGTCATCGGTGTTACGGTTCACAGGAGAACTGAATCATAAGAACATTAAAAACAGCTGATTTATTTCCTACCTGCTAACATCGGTTAGCCTGCCGAGGACTCCCGATCATATCACTTCCGGGACGATGGCGCGCTTCTTCTTCTTGTTCCGGTAGATTTGAATGTGTTCCGGCTCATTCCCGCCTCCTGCTGGATCAAATCTGACGTGTGACATTTAATCTTTATTAAAACACAATAGTTTAAATTAATGAAAACAACACAATATATGTCAATTCATGACGTAATATATTTACTAATAAACTTTATTTAATTTAGTGAGTGACAACAACAGAGGTCATGATGATAAACAGGAAGATGAAGACTGAAAATACTTCTTGTAAATAATCAAACAACAAACACTGTGTGCTTTATGTAAGGGATAATGCGCGTTGGGGTTCTATTCCCCTGAAGGGAGTTGTTTTCCCAGTATTCACCGGCTCATTATACATTATTCCGCTTATTACACGGCTAATTATTCATTCATTCATTCATCTTCTAACCGCTTCATCCTCTTGAGGGTCGCGGGGGGGCTGGAGCCTATCCCAGCTGACATCAGGCGAGAGGCAGGGTTCACCCTGGACAGGTCGCCAGTCTATTGCAGGGCTGACACATAGAGACAAACAACCATTCACACTCACATTCACACCTATGGGCAATTTAGAGTAATCAATTAACCTAGTCCCCAATCTGCATGTCTGTGGGAGGAAGCCGGAGTGCCCGGAGAGAACCCACGCTGACACGGGGAGAACATGCAAACTCCGCACAGAAGGGCTTCCACGCCCGGGATCGAACCGGCAACCCTCTTGCTGTGAGGCGTGAGTGCTAACCACCACACCACCGTGCCGCCTCACGGCTAATTAGCAGTTAAATAAATAATTTGAGACAGAATATTGATTAATTATACGATTTTTATTGATTTATAAATTAAATCATCAGGAGGAGGAGGAGCGTCTGGTCTGGGCGATCCAGGAGGTGAAGGCAGACACTCGGGCGTAGACTCCAGGTCTCTGAGGACGTCCACAGCCATAACCAAATGATGTCACACCTATCAGGGACCAATCAGAACACAGCATCAGCATCATACTGTATGTGTGTGTGTGTGTGTGTGTGTGTGTGTGTGTGTGTGAGACTGACCAATCAGAGTCCAATGTCCATCGTCCAGACAGACCAGCGGACCTCCAGAGTCGCCCTGAAAAAAGAACAGCACACATGAGGCCAGTTTCCACCGCAGGAACCTCGGGGTAATTTTACGGGGCCGGGGCCATTGGTGCGTGTCTCCACCGCAGGAACCACCCCCGAAGGACAGAGTTCTGGAACTTTTACAGGGGCTAAACAAAGGCCCGTTTCCACTGAAGAAAATCCTGGTACTATTTGGGGGGCAGGAACTACTACAGGAACGTCCTCTCGCTCGGCTCTCTCAACCGCCGTGTCTCCACTGAGAGAGCGGAGTACGAGGAAGTTTCCTGTAAAATTACGGGCTCTGGATGTGACGTAATAGTTGTGCGACCATTTTGACCGGGGCGATGTAGGGACGCCGTTAGCCGATATCGGTGTGTGTAATAACTCACTAAATGGCCCGTGAAAAAAATATTTTTTCCAGCGGATGTCGTAGTTAAAACATGTTTGAGCTAACTGGAGTAGATTCATATCGTTTCATATTTTTTTCACGGGCCGTTTTTAGTGAGTTTTTTTACATGGCAGTGGAAGCTATATGAACGAGCTAACCCTCGTCTGCTGAGTTTTAAAAATGCCGGCTATTTTGTTGCTTTCTGTTGTCGTCACATCCTTCCTTGAATATATCCAATCAGCACCAAGTAATCCCCAAGCCCCAGCCAGGAGTCTTTCGGGGCCGTTCTGAGTACCTACTCCGAGGCAGGGACTTGTTTAGCCCCCGTAAAAGTTCCAAAACTCTGTCCTTCGGGGGTGGTTCCTGCGGTGGAGACATGCACCAACGGCCCCTGCCCTGTAAAATTACCCCGAAGTTCCTGCAGTGGAAACTGGCCTCATCAGTCCAGGTCAGTCCAGGTGAGTCCAGATCAGTCCAGGTCAGTCCAGGTGAGTCCAGATCAGTCCAGATCAATCCAGGTCAGTCCAGATCAGTCCAGGTCAGTCCAGATCAGTCCGGGTGATTCCAGATCAGTCCAGATCAGTCTAGGTGAGTCCAGATCAGTCCAGGTGAGTCCAGATCAGTCCAGATCAATCCAGGTCAGTCCACATCAGTCCAGATCAGTCCAGATCAGTCCAGGTCAATCCAGATCAGTCCAGATCAGTCCAGGTGAGTCCAGATCAGTCCAGATCAGACCAGATCAATCCAGGTCAGTCCAGATCAGTCCAGGTGAGTCCAGATCAGTCCAGATCAGTCCACATCAATCCAGGTCAGTCCAGGTGAGTCCAGATCAGTCCAGGTCAGTCCAGATCAGTCCAGATCAGTCCAGGTGAGTCCAGATCAGTCCAGGTCAGTCCAGGTCAGTCCAGATCAGTCCAGGTCAATCCAGATCAGTCCAGGTCAGTCCAGGTCAGTCCAGATCAGTCCAGGTCAGTCGAGGTTAGTCCAAACAAGTCCAAACAAGTTTCATGTCCAGGTGTGAGGAGGCTGAAATAAAGACGGAGTCGTCAGGAGTCTCAGGGCAGTCCACCAGTGTGGGGCCATTGTTGTGGTGTTTACCTGACAGGAGTCGACTCCGCCCTCAGGGTGTCCAGCACACAGCATGCTGGAGGTGATCGTGTACTCAGGTAACTGAAGACCACACTGCTCCTGAAGAACCAGAGGAACCTTGGCCTCCTGGAGGACATCAGGGAGGGAACCTGAGACAGAGGGACAGACAGGAGGACAGACAGGACAGGAGGACAAACAGGACAGAGGGACAGGCAGGAGGACAAACAGGACAGGAGGACAAACAGGACAGAGGGACAGGCAGGAGGACAAACAGGACAGTGGGACAGGACAGGAGGACAAACAGGACAGGAGGGCAAACAGGACAGAGGGACAGGCAGGAGGACAAACAGGACAGAGGGACAGGACAGGAGGACAAACAGGACAGAGGGACAGGCAGGAGGACAAACAGGACAGGAGGACAAACAGGACAGAGGGACAGACATGTATATGAAGTCAGTGTAAACATTGAAACATGTAAACGTGTCTCACTCGGCTCAGTGTCGCTGCACAGTGTGTTCAGTCTGTTTACTGAGGACAGTTTATATGGTACATTGTGCTGTGTGTGGTACAGTAAACAGTAAACAGTATGATTTATTATCATTATTATTATTATTACATGTGTAGTTTATATGTATGTGTCATACTGTGACATGTTAAACGTGTCTCACCCTGCTCAGCGACTCGTCCCCATCCAGCGATCAGACATCTGGTCCCTGCGGTGAAGTTCTGACCCTCAGCAGGTAAACACAGCGGCTGGACGAACTCTGTACACACACACACACACACACACACACACACACAGAATTTTATCAGATTCATGGTTAATTCAAACTGTCGACAGCTGCGTCTTAAATTTGTCAAATAATCTGAAACGACAACACAAATTCATTTTAAACATGAAAACTAATATTTTACAACAAAGTAGAGACTGTTTTTATTTATTTATTTATTTATTATGATAGTTATTAAGGTCATCATTGTTCAGTTGAGTTTGAATATTAATCACAGAAACTGTGACTTTAAAGTCAGACTGTTTGCAGATGACACTGTTTCTACATGACTCAGTTGTTGTTGTTGTTGTTTACAGTTAGTCATGTTGTTTCTCTGGAACAAACTCTGAGTTCTCAGGTTCAGAAACAGGAAACTTAAACGCTAGGTCAGTTACCATGGTAACAGTTACCATGGTAACAGATCCTGCTCTCTGGCAGGTTGAGTGTCCCTCTGACAGAGACAGCCTCATGTCCTCAGAGTCTCAGTCTGTGTCTCAGCTCATTGATCAGCGCAGGTTCATGTCAGAGGCCTGGTCAGATATCAGTTTGTTACTCAGGACGATCTGAAGTTAGCTGCTGTCTGTCATGATTTTTGTGTCTCTGTCCGCTCAGACTCAAACCTCAAAGGGACCCCCGTCTGTCATCATACCTCTGATCACAGCCGTCAGTTTGTTCCATCAGTCACCGACATGTTAACAACACGTCACCTCCATTTAAACTGTGAGAATCAGACACATCCGATCAGTGAATAATTATCCCCTGAATTTATGATTCCATCAGACACACTGATGGAAGATAACTCCTCTAATATCTGACATGATGATGTGTTTTGTTATATATTTATATTATCATTATTATATTAATTATAATACTTAGTATTGATCTATTATATATTATTATGTTATTTTAGATGATCATATCTCTGCACATGGTTTCAGCTGCAGGATGTTAATGGGAGGGTTTCTCTGTAATGTTTACAGTCTGAACGTGTTTCATCATCTCATTTAAAAGGTTTAAATTTATGACCTGTATTAAAGCAGCTGGAATAACGCTGTCTGTTTCTGTCTTCAGAGACTGATAACCAAACGTCATCATCACTGATCTCAGTTCAGTCTCTGAGTCTGTCTGTCATTTAGAGTTTCACATCCTCAGTTCCTGACCTCTGTGTTTTATTCTGTCAGATTAAAGATGCACAAACACATGTTGAAACTCTAATGTAGACAGCAACATGAATGAATGAATGAATGAATGACACTGAATATAACTTTACTGTGCTCATTAATTGGGAGTTCCCTCCGCTCTGACTCAGGTCCTGAAATAAAATAAACAGTCAGCACGTCGACCCACAGATACATGACATATTCATCATGATCCTGCTGAGCTGCGGCAGCCGAGCTCATGACCACAGGTATTAAAATCTCTATGTGCACCAGATTTAAATGGAGGCTCCGCCTTTTATTGACCCGTCGCCATGGTGAATAGCATCGGAGCTCCACTGATGATGATTTGTTCATTCACTGAGTACGAGCTGAACACAGTGAACTGACTCTGATCAGCTGTTTTCTGTGTCATCAACTCAGAGTTCAGGGTCAAATTCAGAGTTTGAGGTCAAACTCAGAGTTCAGGGTCAAACTCAGAGTTCATGGTTAAAACTAAGAGTTCAGGGTCAAAGACAGAGTTCAGGGTCAAACTCAAAAGTTCAGGGTCAAAGACAGAGTTCGTGGTCAAACTCAGAGTTCGTGGTCAAACTCAAAAGTTCGAGATCAAACTCAGAGTTCAGGGTCAAACTCAAAAGTTCAGGGTCAAAGACAGAGTTCAGGGTCAAACTCAGAGTTCAGGGTCAAACTCAGAGTTTGTAAACGCTGCTCTTTGCTGAGGTGTTTGTGTTTCCTGTGTTGGTACTGACGGGTGAAACTGATTGGCTGCTGCAGATGCATCATGGCGATGTCAGCCTGTTTGGTCTGGCTGTTGTACTCTCGGTTGATGACGATGCGATCGACTCTTCGGGTCTGAACGTCCACAGAGCTCATGTCACTTTGAGACTGAAGACCCAGAACAGCTGACCACGACTGAAGGTGGACGTTCTTCCTGTGGGACAAAAACACATCTGATTTATTTATGTTTATGTTTACATTGAAAAGTCTATAACTGTAACTCTCACACTGAACCTCAGTTTACTGTAACACCTTCATCCATCATTCATTCATAACTTCTTAAAAACTTTGTCTCTCTCTGCTTGGTATCAGCTTCTCCACTACACTGATGATGACGATGATGGTGATGATGATGATGATGGCTTCATGTTTTATTTAAAAACCACCAACAGTAAAAATAATAAAGTATTTTTTGTGTTCTCTGACCCGTAGACACAATGTGCCGCCGTCAGCAGCCAGTCTCTGCCAATCAGAGAGGCTCCACACAAGTGATGCCCCCTCCAATGAAGAGATACGATCCATGGCCACGCCCCCTTCACCGCATTAACTCCGCCTACCACTCTGGCCTCACCTGACAGGTAACAACAGACACAGTTTACAGTCAGATGTAAAATTAAAACCAGACATCAGTGTGAACCTTAGAGCAGCATTCAGTCCACCACCTTCACCAGGTTTCCTCTCTGCTGATTGGTCCGTTTCCACTGTGTCATTAACAACCTGTCGGACGCCGCAAGCTGAAACACACAGAGGCAGTCGTCACTGTTACGACATCTCAGTCCACCTTACAGTAAAACAACATCAATAAATCAACAGGGTTTGTGAGTGTAACTGTGTGTTGTTGTTGTTGTTTGTGAGTGTAGCTGTGTGTTGTTGTTGTTTGTGAATGTAGCTGTGTGTTGTCCTTGTTTGTGAGTGTAGCTGTGTGTTGTTGTTTGTGAATGTAGCTGTGTGTTGTTCTTGTTTGTGAGTGTAGCTGTGTGTTGTTGTTGTTTGTGAGTGTAGCTGTGTGGTGTTGTTTGTGAGTGTAGCTGTGTGTTGTTGTTGTTGTTGTTTGTGAATGTAGCTGTGTGTTGTTGTTTGTGAGTGTAGCTGTGTGTTGTTGTTGTTTGTGAATGTAGCTGTGTGTTGTTCTTGTTTGTGAGTGTAGCTGTGTGTTGTTGTTTGTGAATGTAGCTGTGTGTTGTTCTTGTTTGTGAGTGTAGCTGTGTGTTGTTTGTGAGTGTAGCTGTGTGTTGTTGTTGTTTGTCAGTGTAGCTGTGTGGTGTTGTTGTTGTTTGTGAGTGTAGCTGTCTATTGTTGTTGTTTGTGAGTGTAGCTGTGTGTTGTTTGTGAGTGTAACTGTGTGTTGTGGTTGTTGTTGTTTGTATGTGTAGCTGTCTATTGTTGTTGTTTGTCAGTGTAGCTGTGTGGTGTTGTTGTTTGTGAGTGTAGCTGTGTGTTATTGCTGTTGTTGTTGTTGTTTGTGAGTGTAGCTGTGTGTTGTTGTTGTTTGTGAATGTAGCTGTGTGTGTTGTTGTTGTTTGTGAGTGTAGCTGTGTGTTGTTGTTGTTGTTGTTGTTTGTGAGTGTAGCTGTGTGTTGTTGTTGTTTGTGAATGTAGCTGTGTGTGTTGTTGTTGTTGTTGTTTGTGAATGTAAATCAACAGGGTTTGTGAGTGTAACTGTGTGTTGTTGTTGTTGTTTGTGAGTGTAGCTGTCTGTTGTTGTTTGTGAGTGTAGCTGTGTGTTGTTGTTGTTTGTGAATGTAGCTGTGTGTTGTTCTTGTTTGTGAGTGTAGCTGTGTGTTGTTGTTTGTGAATGTAGCTGTGTGTTGTTCTTGTTTGTGAGTGTAGCTGTGTGTTGTTTGTGAGTGTAGCTGTGTGTTGTTGTTGTTTGTCAGTGTAGCTGTGTGGTGTTGTTTGTGAGTGTAGCTGTGTGTTGTTGTTGTTGTTTGTGAATGTAGCTGTGTGTTGTTGTTTGTGAGTGTAGCTGTGTGTTGTTGTTGTTTGTGAGTGTAGCTGTGTGTTGTTGTTTGTGAATGTAGCTGTGTGTTGTTCTTGTTTGTGAGTGTAGCTGTGTGTTGTTTGTGAGTGTAGCTGTGTGTTGTTGTTGTTTGTCAGTGTAGCTGTGTGGTGTTGTTGTTGTTTGTGAGTGTAGCTGTCTATTGTTGTTGTTTGTGAGTGTAGCTGTGTGTTGTTGTTTGTGAGTGTAACTGTGTGTTGTGGTTGTTGTTGTTTGTGAGTGTAGCTGTCTATTGTTGTTGTTTGTCAGTGTAGCTGTGTGGTGTTGTTGTTTGTGGGTGTAGCTGTGTGTTATTGCTGTTGTTGTTGTTGTTTGTGAGTGTAGCTGTGTGTTGTTTGTGAATGTAGCTGTGTGTGTTGTTGTTGTTGTTTGTGAGTGTAGCTGTGTGTTGTTGTTGTTGTTGTTGTTTGTGAGTGTAGCTGTGTGTTGTTGTTGTTTGTGAATGTAGCTGTGTGTGTTGTTGTTGTTGTTGTTTGTGAGTGTAGCTGTGTGTTGTTGTTTGTGAGTGTAGCTGTGTGTTGTTGTTTGTGAGTGTAGCTGTGTGTTGTTGTTGTTGTTTGTGAGTGTAGTTTGTTGTTGTTGTTGTTGTTGTTGTTTGTGTTTGTGAATGTAGCTGTGTGTTGTTGTTGTTTGTGAGTGTAGCTGTGTGTTGTTGTTGTTGTTTGTGAGTGTAGCTATGTGTTGTTTGTGAGTATAGCTGTGTGTTGTTGTTTGTGAGTGTAGCTGTGTGTTGTTCTTTGTCAGTCTAGCTGTGTGTTGTTGTTGTTTGTGAGTGTAGCTGTGTGTTGTTTGTGAATGTAGCTGTGTGTGTTGTTGTTGTTGTTTGTGAGTGTAGCTGTGTGTTGTTGTTGTTGTTGTTGTTTGTGAGTGTAGCTGTGTGTTGTTGTTGTTTGTGAATGTAGCTGTGTGTGTTGTTGTTGTTGTTGTTTGTGAGTGTAGCTGTGTGTTGTTGTTTGTGAGTGTAGCTGTGTGTTGTTGTTTGTGAGTGTAGCTGTGTGTTGTTGTTGTTGTTTGTGAGTGTAGTTTGTTGTTGTTGTTGTTGTTGTTGTTTGTGTTTGTGAATGTAGCTGTGTGTTGTTGTTGTTTGTGAGTGTAGCTGTGTGTTGTTGTTGTTGTTTGTGAGTGTAGCTATGTGTTGTTTGTGAGTATAGCTGTGTGTTGTTGTTTGTGAGTGTAGCTGTGTGTTGTTCTTTGTCAGTCTAGCTGTGTGTTGTTGTTGTTTGTGAGTGTAGCTGTGTGTTGTTGTTGTTGCTGTTGTTTGTGAGTGTAGCTGTTGTTGTGTTGTTGTTGTTTGTGAGTGTAGCTATGTGTTGTTTGTGAGTATAGCTGTGTGTTGTTCTTTGTGAGTGTAGCTGTGTGTTGTTGTTGTTGTTTGTGAGTGTAGCTGTGTGTTGTTGTCATTTGTGAGTGTAGCTGTGTGTTGCTGTTATTGTTTGAGTGTAGCTATGTGTTGTTTGTGAGTATAGCTGTGTGTTGTTGTTTGTGAGTGTAGCTGTGTGTCGTCGTTGTTGTTTGTGAGTGTTGCTGTGTGTTGTTGTTGTTTGTGAGTGTAGCTGTGTGTTGTTGTTTGTGAGCGTAGCTGTGTGTTGTTGTTTGTGAGTGTAGCTGTGTGTTGTTGTTGTTGTTGTTGTTTGTGAGTGTAGCTGTGTGTTGTTGTTTGTCAGTGCAGCTGTGTGTTGTTGTTTGTCAGTCTAGCTGTGTGTTGTTGTTGTTTATGAGTGTAGCTGTGTGTTGTTGTTGTTGTTTGTGAGTGTAGCTGTGTGTTGTTGTTTGTCAGTCTAGCTGTGTGTTGTTGTTGTTTGTGAGTGTAGCTGTGTGTTGTTGTTTGTGAGTGTAGCTGTGTGTTATTGCTGTTGTTTGTGAGTGTAGCTGTGTGTTGTTTGTCAGTGCAGCTGTGTGTTGTTTGTGAGTGTAGCTGTGTGTTATTGCTGTTGTTGTTGTTGTTGTTGTTTGTGAGTGTAGCTGTGTGTTGTTTGTCAGTGCAGCTGTGTGTTGTTTGTGAGTGTAGCTGTGTGTTGTTGTTTGTGAGTGTAGCTGTGTGTTATTGTTGTTTGTGAGTGTAGCTGTGTGTTCTTGTTGTTGTTGTTGTTGTTTGTGAGTGTAGCTGTGTGTTGTTGTTGTTGTTGTGTGTACTGACGTTGGTTGTCGCAGGTCAGAGACACCACCTTGTCACTGCTGCAGGTTTCACTGTCAGAACAACACAAACAAGGATCCGTTAAAGTGTTCTCGGGTCTAAATTCACGTGTTCACTGGTTCTGGTTCTGGTCCTGGTGTTCTGCTCTGGAATCTCAGCTTCACAGTTCTGATTCTGTTCTGCTGCTGGTTCTAGTTTTAGTTTTAGTGCTGGTTCTACTTCTACTACAAGTCTAGTTTCAGTTCTAGATCTACCTTTAGATCCAGTTCTATTTTCAGTTTTAGATCTGGTTCTAGTTTCAGTTCCAGCTCCTGGTCTAATTTCAGTTCTAGATCTACATCTAGTTCCAGGTGTAGTTCTGGTTGTAGTTCTACCGCTAGTTTTAGTTTCAGTTCTAGTTCTGGTTTCAGTTGTAGATCTGGTTCTGGCTCTAGCTCCAGTTACAATTCTAGATCTGGCTGTGGGTCTTTTTCTGTCTTTGGTTCTGTATCTGCTCCCAGTTCATTTCTGGTTCTGGTCCAGGTTCTGATCTTAAGTACCTGACGTTGGTTTCCAGTGTTCTGTTGTTGGTGACTGTGACGATTGCAAATGGTGAATCTTGTGGCAGAGCGGGCAGCAATGTGGCGTCCCCTGACCTGCAAAGAGTCAGGAACAAAATCCAGATCTGAGTCTGTGTCTAGACCACCTGCTACAACAGGTGAGAGTTACCTGTTTCCCAGATACTGACAGGTGAGAGTTACCTGTGTACCAGGTACTGACAGGTGAGAGTTACCTGTGTCCCAGGTACTGACAGGTGAGAGTTACCTTTGTCCCAGGTACTGACAGGTGAGAGTTACCTGTGTCCCAGGTATTGACAGGTGAGAGTTACCTGTGTCCCAGGTATTGACAGGTGAGAGTTACCTGTGTCCCAGGTACTGACAGGTGAGAGTTACCTGTGTACCAGGTACCGACAGATGAGAGTTACCTGTGTCCCAGGTACCGACAGGTGAGAGTTACCTGTGTCCCAGGTATTGACAGGTGAGAGTTACCTGTGTCCCACGTACTGACAGATGAGAGTTACCTGTGTCCCAGGTACTGACAGGTGAGAGTTACCTGTGGCCCAAGTATTGACAGGTGAGAGTTACCTGTGTTCCAGGTACTGACAGGTGAGAGTTACCTGTGTCCCAGGTACTGACAGGTGAGAGTTACCTGTGTACCACGTACCGACATGTGAGAGTTACCTGTGTCCCAGGTACGGACAGGTGAGAGTTAACTGTGTCCCAGGTACTGACAGGTGAGAGTTACCTGTGTCCCAGGTACTGACAGGTGAGAGTTACCTGTGTACCACGTACCGACATGTGAGAGTTACCTGTGTCCCAGGTACGGACAGGTGAGAGTTACCTGTGTCCCAGGTACTGACAGGTGAGAGTTACCTGTGTACCAGGTACCGACATGTGAGAGTTACCTGTGTCCCAGGTACTGACAGGTGAGAGTTACCTGTGTCCCAGGTACGAACATGTGAGAGTTACCTGTGTCCCAGGTAGTGACAGGTGAGAGTTACCTGTGTCCCAGGTACGGACAGGTGAGAGTTACCTGTGTCCCAGGTACGAACATGTGAGAGTTACCTGTGTCCCAGGTACTGACAGGTGAGTGTTACTTGTGTTCCACGTACCGACATGTGAGAGTTACCTGTGTTCCAGGTACTGACAGGTGAGAGTTACCTGTGTCCCAGGTACTGACAGGTGAAGTCAGTGAGGTGAGAGGTCCAGGTGTCGGCACACACGGTGAGCAGAGACGTAACAATTTGTAACTGGAGACGACTGGAATCGTTCCGCTGTAACACAACTGAGAGACACACACTTATGAAGGGTGAACTTATTGATTCCGTGTATTGATCATTTGAAAAGCTTCACCTGATCAACTCACCACAGTCGGCTTCATCAGAAGCGTCGGGACAGTCGACCTTGCCATCACACTGACCGTTACCATGGATACAGCTTCCTGTCTGACACTGGAACTGACCGGCTGCACACGCAGCTGTTAAATATAAACAACCCATCAATGATCAATATTCAGTGAGAATGATCCTGGTGTCCCGCCCTCTGACCTCTGACCCTGAGCTCACCTGGTGACCCCAGGTCCACCCCAGAGGTGAAGTTGGCCCTGAATCCACGGCCGTGACCCGAGTCGTCCGTGAAGAACCACAGTGTCATCTGATTGGTTGTTGAGAACAAGTCGTGGGCGGGGCCATCGCTGCCAGTGAGGACAGCTGGAAAGGAAACGTTTGTACCTGAGTCAGAATGACATCATCTGTGCACACGCACACCTGGAGGGGATTATGGGTAAAACATGTCCTCACCCAGTAAGGTGGAGTTTGGCCCTGCCCCGTCCCGCACCTCTACGACATCATAGGTCGCTTCAACGTCAAAGTCCAGGAAGTGGAGCTGGATGTTCTGACCATCAGGGGCGTGGAGGGTCCACCGACCTGCAGCAGAGGATCATGGGTAATGTCAGGGGGTATTCCAGAAAGCGGGTTTAGTGAAAACTCTGAGTATGTTAACCCTGAAATGAGGGAAACTCTGGGTTTTCAGTTCCAGAGAGGTAAGTCAAACTCTGAGTCAATCACCATGGCAACTGACTCTGTGAACCTAACCTGCTCGCTGGCAGGTTTTCTATAAGAAACCCTGAGGTCACCCTGTCTCCTCCCTACTGCTGAGCCTGAAGCAAGCTGGCAGGCACACATAGGTTGTTCATATGTAGGAAATCTGATCAATATCAAGGCAGAATTGATTCACAATGCCTCAAGAGTGCACGTCTGTGGTGTGTCAGATTTGATATGTGTGGCCGATAAATGATTGAGTCTAATGAAAAACGGTATGGTTCAAACAGATATTCATTGGGGAAAGACAGCACATCTAGATGGGGTCTGAAGATCCTCTCCCAGCTTAAAGCATTGTGAATTAATTCTTCCTACATACGAACAACCCATGTGTGTCTGCCAGCTTGCTTCAGGCTCAGCAGTAGGGAGGAGACAGGGTGAACTCAGGGTTTCTTATAGAAAACCTGCCAGCGAGCAGGTTAGGTTCACAGAGTCAGTTGCCATGGTGATTGACTCAGAGTATGACTTACCTCTCTGTCTGGAGCTGAAAACCCAGAGTTTCCCTCATCTCAGGGTTAACACACTCAGAGTTTCCCTCATCTCAGGGTTTCCGCTAACCCACTTTCTGGAACACCCCCCTGGTGTTTGTTTACATGTTTATATTTGTTTTCTGTGTTTACTTGTTTATCTGATGTCGTCCTGACTGTTTTGTCTTGTTTATTTATTTATAAGGTGTTGTATTTCCTCCATAGTGTTGTTTACATGTTTGTTTGTTAATATCCCTGTTGTTTACATGTTTGTTCATCAGCACCTGTACAGGTATCAGTACTCACACTGAGCCTCGTTCCCGTAGGATTGTGGGTAGTTTGGTGAGCTGAAGGTGGAGTTTGGCTCCCAGAGGTCAAAGGGTCCTCCGCAGTCGGCTGGACCAATCAGAACAGAGCAGAGGGGTCGGGGTCATACTGGGTCCAAATCACAGGTGTGTACATGTTTCTGAAGAACCGTCTGATTCTGACATACTACTTTAGGAGGTGTTTTACCTGGTGTAGGGGGTGTGGTCTGTTTTTTACCTGGTGTAGGGAGCATGGTCTGTGTTTTCCCTGGTACAGGGGGCATGGTCTGTGTTTTACCTGGTATAGGGGGCATTGTCTGTGTTTTACCTGGTATAGGGGGCATGGTCTGTGTTTTACCTGTTATAGGGGGTGTGGTCTGTGTTTTACTTGGTACAGGGGGCATGGCCTGTGTTTTACCTGGTGTAGGGGGCGTGGTCGGTGTTTTACGTGGTGTAGGGAGCATGGTCTGTGTTTTACTTGGTACAGGGGGCATGGCCTGTGTTTTACCTGGTATAGGAGGCATTGTCTGTGTTTTACCTGGTATAGGGGGCATGGTCTGTGTTTTACCTGGTATAGGGGGCATGGTCTGTGTTTTACCTGGTGTAGGGAGCATGGTCTGTGTTTTACCTGGTGTGGGGGGCGTGGTCTGTGTTTTACTTGGTATAGGGGGCATGGCCTGTGTTTTACCTGGTGTAGGGGGCGTGGTCGGTGTTTTACGTGGTGTAGGGGGCATGGTCTGTGTTTTACTTGGTATAGGGGGCATGGCCTGTGTTTTACCTGGTGTAGGGGGCGTGGTCGGTGTTTTACGTGGTGTGGGGGGCGTGGTCTGTGTTTTACTTGGTATAGGGGGCATGGCCTGTGTTTTACCTGGTGTGGGGGGCGTGGTCTGTGTTTTACTTGGTATAGGGGGCATGGCCTGTGTTTTACCTGGTGTAGGGGGCGTGGTCGGTGTTTTACGTGGTGTGGGGGGCATGGCCTGTGTTTTACCTGGTGTAGGGGGCGTGGTCGGTGTTTTACGTGGTGTGGGGGGCGTGGTCTGTGTTTTACTTGGTATAGGGGGCATTGTCTGTGTTTTTCCTGGTATAGGGGGCATGGTCTGTGTTTTACCTGGTGTGGGGAGCATGGTCTGTGTTTTACCTGGTGTGGGGAGCATGGTCTGTGTTTTACCTGGTGTGGGGAGCATGGCCTGTGTTTTACCTGGTGTAGGGGGCGTGGTCGGTGTTTTACGTGGTGTAGGGAGCATGGTCTGTGTTTTACCTGGTGTGGGGAGCATGGTCTGTGTTTTACCTGGTATGGGGAACATGGTCTGTGTTGTACCTGATATAGGGGGTGTGGTCTGTGTTTTACGTGGTGTAGGGAGCATGGTCTGTGTTTTCCCTGGTACAGGGGGCATGGTCTGTGTTTTACCTGGTATGGGGAACATGGTCTGTGTTGTACCTGATATAGGGGGTGTGGTCTGTGTTTTACGTGGTGTAGGGAGCATGGTCTGTGTTTTCCCTGGTACAGGGGGCATGGTCTGTGTTTTACCTGGTATGGGGAACATGGTCTGTGTTTTACCTGATATAGGGGGTGTGGTCTGTGTTTTACATGGTGTAGGGGGCATGGTCTGTGTTTTACTTGGTACAGGGGGCATGGTCTGTGTTTTACCTGGTACAGGGGGCATGGCCTGTGTTTTACCTGGTATAGGAGGCATTGTCTGTGTTTTACCTGGTATAGGGGGCATGGTCTGTGTTTTACCTGGTGTAGGGAGCATGGTCTGTGTTTTACCTGGTGTGGGGGGCGTGGTCTGTGTTTTACTTGGTATAGGGGGCATGGCCTGTGTTTTACCTGGTGTGGGGAGCATGGTCTGTGTTTTACCTGGTATGGGGGCATGGCCTGTGTTTTACCTGGTGTAGGGGGCGTGGTCGGTGTTTTACGTGGTGTAGGGAGCATGGTCTGTGTTTTACCTGGTGTGGGGAGCATGGTCTGTGTTTTACCTGGTATGGGGGGCATGGCCTGTGTTTTACCTGGTGTAGGGAGCATGGTCTGTGTTTTACCTGGTATGGGGGGCATGGCCTGTGTTTTACCTGGTGTAGGGAGCATGGTCTGTGTTTTCCCTGGTACAGGGGGCATGGTCTGTGTTTTACCTGGTATGGGGGGCATGGCCTGTGTTTTACCTGGTGTAGGGAGCATGGTCTGTGTTTTCCCTGGTACAGGGGGCATGGTCTGTGTTTTACCTGGTATGGGGAACATGGTCTGTGTTGTACCTGATATAGGGGGTGTGGTCGGTGTTTTACGTGGTGTAGGGGGCATGGTCTGTGTTTTACTTGGTACAGGGGGCATGGTCTGTGTTTTACCTGGTATAGGGGGCATGGTCTGTGTTTTACCTGGTGTGGGGAGCATGGTCTGTGTTTTACCTGATATAGGGGGCATGGTCTGTGTTTTACCTGGTGTGGGGGGCATGGCCTGTGTTTTACCTGGTGTAGGGAGCATGGTCTGTGTTTTACCTGATAAAGGGGGCATGGTCTGTGTTTTACCTGGTATAGGGGGCATGGTCTGTGTTTTACCTGGTATAGGGGGCATGGTCTGTGTTTTACCTGATATAGGGGGCATGGTCTGTGTTTTACCTGGTGTGGGGGGCATGGCCTGTGTTTTACCTGGTGTAGGGAGCATGGTCTGTGTTTTACCTGATAAAGGGGGCATGGTCTGTGTTTTACCTGGTATAGGGGGCATGGTCTGTGTTTTACCTGGTGTGGGGATCATGATCTGTGTTTTACCTGGTGTGGGGGGCATTGTCTGTGTTTTTCCTGGTATAGGGGGCATGGTCTGTGTTTTACCTGGTGTGGGGGGCATGGTCTGTGTTTTTCCTGGTATAGGGGGCATGGTCTGTGTTTTACCTGGTGTGGGGGGCATGGTCTGTGTTTTTCCTGGTATAGGGGGCATGGTCTGTGTTTTACCTGGTGTGGGGGGCATGGTCTGTGTTTTACCTGGTGTGGGGGGCATGGCCTGTGTTTTACCTGGTATAGGGGCCATGGTTGCTGGCGGCGGTACATTGGTTGGTTCAGGGGGGGCGGGGCCACATGGCTCAGAGGTCAGTGTGATGTCATCCAGAGCAATGTCGTTCCTCAGCCCTCCTTTCTTCAGAGCTTCAAACACCACCTGCAGAGGTCAGAGGTCACACTGATTGCTGATCAATCAGCTGACCTATTGAACGTGTCACTGATTAGAACTCACCGTCGTCTCCGTCGTCAGGTTGAGGGTCACCTGGCCGTAGTTCCAGTTGTTACCATAGTTACCAACTCTCTGGAACACCACGGTGACGTTGGGGTCAGACAGCAGGACTGTGAGACGGTGGACGTCGTCTCCGAACATGTGGTACCTGCAGACGGACGCTATGTTTACTGTCTGGTTGTTTGTTTACATGACCTTTTGTTTCTTTTGTCGTGCGTTACTTTTTGTCTCAACTGTTTATTTATTTGTCTGTTTGTTTGTGTAATTTGTTGGTTTGTGTCTGTTCACTCCTTTTTATTTTCACATTTCCTGTTTCATGTCTACGGTGTTTGTCGTCATGTTGTTTACATGTTTTTTTTTTTATTTCCTCATTGTTTACATGTTGTTTATTTTACTTTTTGTTTAAATGCCCAATTGTTTATTTCCTAGTTGTTTACATGTCCAGCATTGAATTTAAAATCCTACTGTTAACTTATAAAGCTCTAAATGGTCAAGCTCCGTCATATCTTAGAGAGCTCATAGTGCCATACTAGTTATGCTGACTTAGGCCTAGTCTGCCGGAGGACCCCCCGTATAATACACCGGGCACCTTCTCTCCTTCTCTCTCTCTCTCTCTCTCTCTCTCTCTCTCTCTCTCTCTCTCGTATTCTATTACTGCATCTTGCTAACTCGGCCATTCTGGATGTCACTAACTCGGCTTCTTCTCCGGAGCCTTTGTGCTCCACTGTCTCTCAGATTAACTCATATCACAGCGGTGCCTGGACAGCGTGACGTGTGTGGTTGTGCTGCTGCCGTGGTCCTGCCAGATGCCTCCTGCTGCTGCTGCCATCATTAGTCATTAGTCATACTTCTACTGTTATTATACACACGATTATTGTCACACATGTATACTGTCTGATATTAATACATACTTTCAACATATTGTACCACAGTAGCCAGAACTATAACTATAATAGTATTACTTTCAATAATGTTGTTGTAAGCTACTGTCATTACCTGCATCTCTCTCTCTCTGTCTCTCTCTCTCTCTCTCTCTCTCTCTCTCTCTCTCTGTCTCATTGTGTCATATGGATTACTGTTAATTTATTATGCTGATCTGTTCTGTACGACATCTATTGCACGTCTGTCCGTCCTGGAAGAGGGATCCCTCCTCAGTTGCTCTTCCTGAGGTTTCTACCGTTTTTTCCCCGTTAAAGGGTTTTTTGGGGAGTTTTTCCTGATCAGCTGTGAGGGTCATAAGGACAGAGGGATGTCGTATGCTGTAAAGCCCTGTGAGGCAAATTGTGATTTGTTATATTGGGCTTTATAAATACAATTGATTGAAATGATTGATTGATGTCCATTCTTTTATTTTCCTCATTGTTTATATATATTTTGTTTATTTTCAAGTTGTTTATATTTCCTTGTTGTTTACCTTGTTATTTTGTATGTCCTTATTTGTTAGTTTATTTTTTTATTCTCTTAATTACGTGTTGTTTACATGTTTATTTGTTTACTTTCTTTGTTTAATAGACTCAATGGGTTCATTCTTGTTGTTTCCATATTTGTTTGTTTACTCCTGTGTTGTTTACCAGAAGCTCAGACACATGGGCTGTGCGGGCGGAGTCAGAGGGAGGCTGTGGATCCTGAAGCTCTTCAGCCATTGGCCTGGACTCAGAGGAGTGACGATGTAGAAACCTGACGGCGTCACACACAGACTGGTCAACAAACAACAGTCCTATGTCAGAGAGCAGGATCACTCAAACTCTGAGTTTGTTCAGCCTGAGATGAAACTCTGAGTTTTCTATTTCACAAAGCCAGTTCAGTGTAACCCTGAGTCAGTTACTATGGCAACATACTCTGTGAAGCTAACCTGCTGAGTCACAGGTTTGCTTCATGTCAGCCTGAGGCTGAGCGTGTAGCAGGAAGTAGAAACATGGCGTGTCCTTTAGTGAATGAAGTGGTGGAGGTTGAGGCCCAGTGTATTCAGAGGCTGTTGTGTAAGGAGAAGGTGATTAGAGCCTGTTTGGATGTCTCCCTGGAGGAGTGTCTATATGAAAGATACTGTTTGACCTCACACTCTATCATTTATCTAACAATCTGTTCCACCCACATATATCACATATTACACATCCTGGATTTACATTATCATCACAGCACATTTTATGCATTGTCCTTTGATTCTTTTCTTTATAACATCAGAGACACTGAACACATCAGAGAGACAGCGGTTTGTCGGCCCGTAAGAAAAGTGTCTCTGGCTCTGAAAAGACTTTGGACCCTTGTTGTGGTTTTCCCTGGACATAAATCACAATCCATTATTAAAGTAATTACCACGGAGCATCGGTGGCTCAGTGGATGGAGCGGACGCCCCGTGATCTGATGCAGCAGCCGTGGGTTCAAACCCAGGCTGCTGTCCTGTGCTACATTTCGTTCCCTCTCTCCCCATAACGTTATGCTGTCCTGACATTAAACGCAACAAAAGCCCAAAAATAATGTTAAAAAAAGAACTGCAGGTTTGTCAGTGTTGATGAGAAATGAATCTACGTGGACACGTGATGAGGTCATTGATCAAGAAGACGTCTCATATATTCAAAGATGGAACTGGCTCATTGATGGACACTCAACATCCCATAATAGTTCCATCAGCCTGGTGTCCACGTCGTCATGACATCAGGATCAGTTCCAGTCTGTTTAATATCTGTGTGTTTGATGTTGAGTTTGTGCCCAGTGTGTTTGGGCTCCATCACATTACAGCTGAATAAATTATTTTCAAATATATGAACACTGTTAAGATAGAAACATGTTTCTGTATGTTAGACACATGACCTCATCACATGACATCACATCACTTCACATATGAACACGCTCTGCCGGCTGTTCCCATCACACCTCACTCTGTTCAGCTGATGGAGCACATTGATTGTTCATGTCTTCAAATCTCTGATTCAGTTTTGGATGAAATCAGTGGCTCTGCCTTTAACTCCACTTCCTGTCTCTGAGAGTCATGTTATCTGCACTCTACTGATGATGTCTGTTGGTGCTCACTGTGACCCAGCTTCCCTCAGGCTGAACATACTCAGAGCTGATTGAACTGATTCTGATCAGCTGTTCTGTTTCTCAGCTCAGGCTCAGTCAGCTCAGAGATCAGGATCAGGATCAGGACCAGGACCAGGACCAGGACCAGGACCAGGATCAGGATCAGGACCAGGATCAGGACCAGGATCAGGATCAGGATCAGTCAACTCAGAAATCGGGATTAGGCTCAGAGTTTGTTGAGCCTGCTTTCTGAAATAGGGCCCTGGATCACCATCATATTGTGTTGTTTGTTTGTTTGTGACGCTGTTGAGCTGACCTGATTGGTTACCAAGCGTGTGGTCGACACTCGGGCCACTCAGTGGAGGAAACGTGGCGCCCCTGGTTCGAATCCAATCACCGTCGTCGTCCTGCTGCTGCTGCCAGAAACACAGACCGCCCTCAAAGGTACAGGTGAGCTTCACCTGGTCTGAACACACACACACACACACACACACACACACAGAGCTGCAGTCACACAGCAGCATTCAGGTCACGTATGTGTTGAGTGAAGACTTACCGGACAGGTCGGAGGTGTCTACGGCGCTGTAGGTGGCGTTGAACCCGGACAGATTGTTGACATCATCAGACACAAACTCCACAGATGATTGGTTGCTCAGTAGCCACACAGTCCCAGGAGGGGCGGAGCCTGAGAGCTCAGCTGCCAGTCAGAAACAAACAGGTTGTCAGGTCGTAAAGAAACATAGTCAAAACATGGCGCTGATCATGGCGACATGCAGTAGCAGTGTGTGAGAGTAACTGAGTGTCTTGTGCGGGAACTGTGGTTTTCACCGTTTTTTTTGTTGTTTGTTTTTTGAATCAGCGTGGTCTTGTTTATTTATTTTTTAATACCGAGTCATCATGGATTTTATGGGTGTTTTCTTCCTAAACCTGGTTGCTCTTGTGACTGCGGTCAACTTCCAACAGAGCAACCGATCTCACAGGCTCAGCTTCAGCCATGATGGCGTCGATCTCACTTGATGGCATTCTGCCAGAGATCCGGAGGAATCTTCACCGGTTGACATCAGCAGGGGAAAGGCAAACAACGCTCCACAGACCTGGAGGCTGTCAGGGGCACGAACGAGGAAGCAAGGCTGGAGAGGAGGCGTACACCAGCGCCTGCAAAGACTTAGACTCTGCTGCTGCTTACCTCTTCCCTCAGTTGTCTTTGGCAACGTGCAGTTTGCAAGACTGTCAAAGTAAAAGAATCTGTCTGTAGTCCCCACATTGAATTATTATCTGTCTCACTGCGCCCATTTTATTTGCCACGGGAAATCCCACAGGTATTTTTAACAGTGGTGTATATCCATCTCTGAGCTAACATGGCAGAAGCAGCGTCCTCCATTGCTAAACTTCTTTTCAATCAATCAATCAATTTTATTTATAAAGCCCAATATCACAAATCACAATTTGCCTCACAGGGCTTTACAGCATACGACATCCCTCTGTCCTTATGACCCTCACAGCTGATCAGGAAAAACTCCCCAAAAAACCCTTTAACGGGGAAAAAAACGGTAGAAACCTCAGGAAGAGCAACTGAGGAGGGATCCCTCTTCCAGGACGGACAGACGTGCAATAGATGTCGTACAGAACAGATCAGCATAATAAATTAACAGTAATCCATATGACACAATGAGACAGAGAGAGAGACAGAGAGAGAGAGAGAGACAGAGAGAGAGAGAGAGAGACAGAGAGAGAGAGATGCAGGTAATGACAGTAGCTTACAACAACATTAATGAAAGTAATAATATTATAGTTATAGTTCTGGCTACTGTGGTACAATATGTTGAAAGTATGTATTAATATCTGACAGTATACATGTGTGACAATAATCATGTGTGTATAATAACAGTAGAAGTATGACTAATGACTAATGATGGCAGCAGCAGCAGGAGGCATCTGGCAGGACCACGGCAGCAGCACAACCACACACATCACGCTGTCCGGGCACCGCTGTGATATGAGTTAATCTGAGAGACAGTGGAGCACAAAGATCAGCTGTGAGGGTCCTAAGGACAGAGGGATTTGCCCTGACGCCCCACATTTAATCTTTGGCAATTTTAATACTTGCAGCCTGAGTCAGCATCTTGGGCATCTGTACCAGGATGTAAAATATCCAACACGACATGTAGAACACTGGATTTGTGCTACGGCACTATGAAGGGGGCTTACAAATCTTTTCCACTAGCTCCACTTGGCTCTTCTGACCACAACTGTGTCCTGCTTGCTCCGGTTTATCAGCCGGCTCTCAAGAAGGGGAAAGTTGAGCGCAAAGAGGTCGCTCTGTGGACAGACGGCGCTGTTCGTGAACTGAATGGTTAGACTAGACTTAGACTTCTTTATTGTCCATCAAACTTTACATAAAATGGTTGTTTGCATATTACAAACTGGGGTGTTTTTAAGACTCCTGTACAGATTTAATAACAAGCCTTGGGTCAGTAAATCCCTGTAGGTCACTATCAGGGAGATATTGTTCAACAAAAAGAAGCACAAAAATTGGTGAAAAGGGAAATTAGGCTGGCCAAAATTCAGTACATGGACAAGGCATGTGATGAACTTCGGAGTGGTCATTCTCGCTCCACATGGAGAGGAATTAAGTCTATGGTAGGAATTCAGGAGAAGGAAAAAGTGTCTAATGCTGACAAATCTGACTCGACCCTGGCAGAAGAACTGAACCAGTTTTATTTGAGATTTGACTCTAAGGACTTTTCTGATGATCTGTCCAAATTCAGGGCTGCTACAGATGAAATCAGAGTATGGAGCACTTTTGAAAAGACTAATGCTTTGAAAACTCATGGGCCTGATGGCATCAGTGGTTGACTACTTAAATGTTGTGCCCCATTCTAAAGTGATATCTTCACGTATCTTCAGTGGTCCCTGTCACTTAATAAAGTTCCCTCATTATGGAAAGAGTCCATTATTGTCCCAGTGGCGAAGGTACCATTACCAAAGATACTGAATGATTATTGTCCTGTGGCCCTCACCTCAGTGGTGATGAAGAGTTTGGAGCGTATGGTGAAAAAAAGCTTGCTTTCTATGACGCAGACAATGATTGATCCACCCCAATTCACCTATCAACCCAGGAAAGTGTTGTCAGGCACCTGGAGGGTAGGAAAACACACGCACGTCTATGCTCTGCTGATTTCTCATCAGCCTTTAACTGCATGCAGCCTCATGTTCTTGCTCAGAGGCTTTCAACAATACCCAGCACTGATTTTGGAACCATATGTTGGTTATTCGATTTTCTGACAACGAGGCTGAAGAGAAGTCGTGTTAATGGAACCCTGTCTGACACCCTGATGTGTTCCACAGGCTCGCCTCAGGGGTGCGTCTTGTCACCACGACTGTTCATGCTTTACACTAATGACTGTAAGAGCATGTTCGAGTCAAGGTTCATAATAAAATTTGCTGATGACTCCGTGATTGTCGGCTTCTTGCAGGACCATGAGGTGGGCCATGGACCTGTGCTTGACTATTTTGTTAGATGGTGTGAGGACGCTTACCTACAACTTAATGTGTCAAAAACAAAAGACATGATTCTTGATTTCCGCAGGAATCCACCTGTCACAGCCCAAACCTTTGTCAAAGGTACAGCGGTGGAAGTCAATAGTCAATGTAAGTATTTAGGCACCATCCTGGATGACCAACACAGATGCTATTTTAATGTTGACACAAAGCTTCTTAAATGTTTTATTCATCTTTTATTAAGTCCATCTTAACTTTTGCTTTCATCTGTTGGTTTGGAAACCTCAGCATTTCAAACAACAAGCTGAGGAATGTGATCAAACTCTGCTCAAAAACGATT
The DNA here is from genome assembly GCA_037127435.1 of Epinephelus malabaricus. Taxonomy (NCBI): domain Eukaryota; kingdom Metazoa; phylum Chordata; class Actinopteri; order Perciformes; family Serranidae; genus Epinephelus; species Epinephelus malabaricus. Next base: position 192,341 of record JANUFT010000010.1, read on the forward strand.
AGCATTAGCCTGAATGATCTTGAATATGTGTATCAAGCTGGAGCCACTCAGAGGGCAAAGGTCATTCTGGTGAACCCTCTCCATCCTCTTCATGCAGAGTTTCAGCTTCTCCCATCTAAGAGAAGGTCTACTTTATCCTGTAGGGCCAAATCAAACAGGAACCTTACATCCTTTGTTCCATCTGCCAGTAGCTTGTTGGGAACGATCTATCTGTGAAACTGTGATGATTGTTTATTTACCTGTATTGTTTTATATTGTTATGTAAGATTTATGGTGCTGTTGTCATGTGACATATGCATGTTTTAACTTCTGTTGCAAACCAAATTGTCTTTTGGGGACATTAAAGATTTTCAAATCAAATCAAACATAGAGACAACACACACACACACACACACACACACACTGTCGTCCTGTGTGTGTGTGTGTGTGTGTGTGTGTGTGTGTGTGCGTGTGTGTGTTGTGTACCTGTCAGCTGTTTGTTTGTTCCGGCACCTTCGTACAGTCTCAGCGTGTCGGCGTGTTCTTCGGTTTCAAAGAACAGGAAGTCAACACGAACAGAGAATCCTTCGTCCACACTGTAAACAACATTTCACCGTAAATATCAGTCCGATCACAACAAACAAACAAACAAACAAAGAAATCATTAAAATGTTTGTGCTGTGTGTGTGCTGCGTTCAGGTACCTGATGATCCAGCGGCAGACGCTGCTGCTGTCATACATCCCTGAGTCTGATGAACTGAACCAACCGCTCCGACCGCTCAGCACAAACTGTCCGTCACACGTTGTTGCTATGGAGATGAGAGCAATGATCTCACAGGAAGTTTGAACAGTCAAAGATCTCATAATGAGACAAGTCGCCACCATTTTGGACTGAAAGAGGAGCTCCAGTCGTTAAATTTTCTGGCTGTGATTCGTCTGTTTATAAAACTGCAAATCCTCCGCCCGCCTCACCTGTGCTGTTTGTTTACCTCTGACATCACTCCTGCTGTTTGTTTACCTCTGACATCACTCCTGCTGTTTGTTTACCTCTGACATCACTACTGTTTGTTTACCTGTGACATCACTACTGCTTGTTTACCTGTGACATCACTACTGTTTGTTTACCTGTGACACGGACTCTGCTGTTTTTTTACCTCTGACATCACTACTGCTTGTTTACCTCTGACATCACTACTGCTGTTTGTTTACCTGTGACATCACCAATGTTTGTTTATCTGTGACATCACTACTGCTGTTTGTTTACCTCTGACATCACTACTGCTTGTTTACCCCCGACATCACTACTGGGGGGTATTCCATCAAGCAGGCTAAAGGCAAATCCAGGCTTAAATGGCCAAGTCTGGCTAATGTGAGCCAGAGTTCTGTTCCATCAAAGTGGCTAAGATTAGCCTCACATCGGTAACCATGGAAACCATGGCTCTGGCTAAGCCTGATACATCGAGCTAAACTCGGGTTTCCGTTCCATCAACCTGAGCCACAACTCCGTTCCATCAAGGTGGTTAACCTGAATCCCAGCCTAGTAACCATGGTAACTTATGATGGTCTGTAGCAGGATTAAGGTGAGGATTAGCTCCATCTGTGATCAACAGACAGACACCTAAAAGACAGTTCTGCCAGAGCTTTACACACTCACAACTGTCAGGATCAAATAACATGTAAATCATAAAATATAAAACATAATTAATAAAAAAAATGAATTATTAAAAAACAAATTAAAATGTAATAAAAATAAAATAGGCTAATTTAAAAAAAATCACAACAGTAAAGCCAAAATCAATTTAATAAAAACAAAACTATAATAAAATGAAACTGAGGCATTAAAAAAAGATTGTACATGAGTATGTGATTGCCCTCCATCCCCACCACACTGTGTTTCCAATTGGCTAGCACATTCACAGCCAATTAAGGTCAAGTGACACCGGCCAGAGAAGGAGAGGGACATACCCAGATGGACACAGAGACAGAGCCAGAGAGAGTAAATTAGGAAATAATGGCATGCCCCTTCATCGAGGATCCTGTTGATGAGGAGGCCCACATTGTTCAGAGCCTTCCAACCACCACCAACCCCAAGGGTCTTCCAGGACAGGACCAACCCATTGATACAGACAGACTCCTATCTGTGGAGAGGTACCGGTTCAACAGGCAGAGCATAGTGTATCTATGCAGTTTGCTGGAACCACACATTTTAAAGGTCACAGGCTGCAGCCAGTCTCTGACCACTGTGCAGTCAGTCTGTACTGCACTGAGGTTCTTTGTTAGCGGTACATGCCTGTATAGTGGCGGTGATGCTGAGAGGCTAAGTAAGGCAACTGTTTGCAGAGAGGTAAAAAGGTGTATTTTCTATTCATTTTGATTATTTCTAGCATCACCATACATCATGCATAGGGCTTGATTTGTTTACATTAACATATGGTTATCTTTTCAATCAATCAATCAATTTTATTTATAAAGCCCAATATCACAAATCACAATTTGCCTCACAGGGCTTTACAGCATACAACATCCCTCTGTCCTTTGGACCCTCACAGCTGATCAGGAAAAACTCCCCAAAAAAACCCTTTAACAGGGAAAAAAACGGTAGAAACCTCAGGAAGAGCAACTGAGGAGGGATCCCTCTTCCAGGACGGACAGACGTGCAATAGATGTCGTACAGAACAGATCAGCATAATAAATTAACAGTAATCCATATGACACAATGAGACAGAGAGAGAGAGAGAGAGAGAGACAGACAGAGAGAGAGAGAGAGAGATGCAGGTAGTGACAGTAGCTTACAACAACATTACTGAAAGTAATAATATTATAGTTATAGTTCTGGCTACTGTGGTACAATATGTTGAAAGTATGTATTAATATCTGGCAGTATACATGTGTGACAATAGTCATGTGTATAATAACAGTAGAAGTATGACTAATGACTAATGATGGCAGCAGCAGCAGGAGGCATCTGGCAGGACCACGGCAGCAGCACAACCACACACGTCATGCTGTCCAGGCACCGCTGTGATATGAGTTAATCTGAGAGACAGTGGAGCACAAAGGCTCCGGAGAAGAAGCCGAGTTAGTGACATCCAGAATGGCCGAGTTAGCAAGATGCAGTAATAGAATACGAGAGAGAGAGAGAGAGAAGGAGAGAAGGTGCCCGGTGTATTATAGGGGGGTCCTCCGGCAGACTAGGCCTAAGTCAGCCTAAATAGGGGCTGGTACAGGGCAAGCCTGAGCCAGCCCTAACTATAAGCTTTATCAAAGAGGAAAGTCTTAAGTCTAGTCTTAAATGTGGAGACGGTGTCTGCCTCCCAGACCGTAACAGGAAGATGATTCCACAGGAGAGGAGCCTGATAGCTGAAGGCTCTGGCTCCTGATCTGCTTTTGGAGACTTTAGGGACCACGAGTAACCCTGCGTTCTCAGAGCGCAGTGTTCTGGTGGGATAATATGGCACTATGAGCTCTCTAAGATATGACGGAGCTTGACCATTTAGAGCTTTATAAGTTAACAGTAGGATTTTAAATTCAATTCTGGATTTTACAGGGAGCCAGTGCAGAGAAGCTAAAACAGGAGAAATATGATCTCGTTTCTTAGTTCCTGTTAGTACACGTGCTGCTGCATTCTGAATTAGCTGGAGAGTTTTTAAGGACTTACTAGAGCTACCTGATAATAGAGAGTTACAGTAATCCAGCCTTGAGGTAACAAAAGCGTGGACCAATTTTTCTGCATCCTTTCGGGTCAGGATAGGCCTAATTTTCACAATATTATGCAGATGAAAAAATGCAGTCCGTGAGGTTTGTTTTAAATGAGAATTAAAAGACAAATCTTGATCAAATATTACTCCGAGGTTTCTTACGGTAGTGCTAGAGGCCAGAGCAATGCCATCTAGAGAAACTATGTCATCAGATAAAGAGTCTCTGAGTTGTTTGGGGCCAAGAACAATAACTTCACTTTTGTCTGAATTTAACATCAGGAAATTGGTGCTCATCCAAGTTTTTATGTCTTTAAGGCAGTTATGGAGTTTAGTTAATTGATTACTTTCTTCTGGCTTCATCGATAAATACAACTGAGTATCATCCTGTGACGGCCCATCCAGGTGCTCTGGACTTGTTTATTCAGAGACTGGGTGGGTCGTCATTGAGATTAGTTGCACCTGAGAGCTGGGAGGAGCTGAGAGGGCATAAGAAGGGCTGCTCCCTTCAGATGGCTCTCTCTCTGGCTGGGCTGCTGCAACTATGGTTTGGGTTTGCACTTCTGCTTTTACCTTTTTTACATCCACGTACACATATTGATGCACTCACACCTGCATTCACATGACTGACTACAGGTACATTCCATATCTCACTAGGTTTCTTTTGGGTTTTATAATAAAATGCTTAAATTATTGACTTCATTGTGTGTGGACTCCCTCCTTTGTTGCAATCCTGAGCCAGGTTGTAACAAATGGGGGCTCGTCCGGGATTGGGAGGATGGTTTGCCCTGGCTTATGATGGCTGCGAGGGAGGTTACTCAGGAAAGTACGGGGTTTAGCCCAAACGATCTGGTGTTTGGATATACTGTGCGGGGTCCACTGGCTGTCCTGCATGATGATTGGAAGAAAACTCCTCCACCAACAAACCTGGCAGATTATGTGAATGGGTTCAGGAGACGTTTATATGAAGTGGGTAAATTGGCCAAAGCGAACTTGGAGAAATCCCAGAGGAAGATGAAAGGGTTATTTAACCGGAGAGCTGAAAAGCAGGTCTTCAGTCCTGGTGACCAAGTGTTGGTACTTCTTCCCCTGGTGGGTTCTCCCTTTCAGGCTAAATTTGCAGGTCCTTACGTTGTTTTAAGGCAGATCTTACATGATTGCAACACCTGATCGTAGCAAAAAGTCACAGCTTTGCCATGTAAATCTGTTGAAGCCTTATTACTCCCTTCCGTTGTTGTCCAGTGTTACAGGGGGGAGTAGACCGGTGGCACTGGCAGCCTCAGTGAGAAATCCCAACCCTGTGTCTGTACTGGCAGGGAGTGAAAAGGAGGATGTGAATGTTCCTGATGACAGTATTATGCAGGGTCGTCTTCGTAACTCTGAGTCTCTTAGTAAGTTAGACATGTTGTTGGATCATTTATCAGAGTCCAGGAGGGGGCAGCTAACTAAATTGATACAATCTTTCCCTTCCCTGTTTTCAGACGCCCCCTCTCGTACTCACTTAATCAAGCATGACATACAGTAGATGTAGGGGATGCTCAACCTATTCAGCAACGTTTTTATCGCGTTTCGCCTAAGAAACGTGAACAGCTTGAGTCAGAGGTAAAGTACATGTTAAAGCATGACATCGCAGTGCCCTCCTGTTCAAGTTGGGTTTCACCATGTCTGTTGGTAAACAAACCAGATCACACCTTTAGGCCATGTACTGATTTTCGCAAGGTTAATAAGGTTACCAAACCTGACTCTTTTCTATTACCCAGGATGGATCAGGTTGGTTCTGCAAAATTTGTCAGTAAATTTGCCTTGCTGAAGGGTTATTGGCAAGTGCCCCTGTCAAAACGTGCTCAAGAAGTTGCTTCATTTATAACATCTTCGGGCCTTTACTCCTATAAGGTTATGCCATTTGGGCTACGGAATGCACCAGCTATGTTTCAGAGGTTAATGAATACAGTAGTGACTGGTTTGAATGGCTGTGCGGTGTACTTGGATGATGTTGTCGTCTATAGCGACACCTGGGAAAACCATCTACAGCACATCCAAGCCTTGTTTGACCGTCTTTCATGGGCAAATCTGACTGTAAACCTAGCCAAGTGTGAGTTTGCCAGGGCTACTGTAACTTACTTGGGAAAGGTGGTGGGGCAGGGGCATGTTCGCCCAGTTAGAGCTAAGGTGCTGGCCATAGATCAGTTTTCCCCACCCACCACTAAAAAAGAGCTCATGCGCTTTTTGGGCATGGTAGGCTACTATCGCACATTTTGTAGGGACTTTTCTACTGTGGTTGCACCTCTTACCAGTCTCCTCAGTGCAAAGGTAAAGTTTGAGTGGTCACCCCTGTGTCAGCAAGCTTTTGAAGATGTTAAGTTCTTGATTTCCTCTGCCCCTGTCTTAGCTGCTCCTGGGAGAGCCTTTTAAGCTGCAGGTTGATGCCAGCAAGTTGGGAGCGGGTGCAGTGCTGCTGCGGACAGGTGAGGATGGGGTGGACCAACCCGTCAGCTTCTTTTCCCGAAAGTTCAATTCTTACCAGTTGAACTATTCCATTGTGGAGAAGGAGGCATTAGCACTAATATGGGCCTTGCAGCATTTTGAAGTCTATGTAGGGGGGGAGTGGAGCCTTTGGTAGTTTACACTGATCACAACCCCCTTACATTCCTCCATTCTTTGCAGAATCCAAATCAGCGGCTCATGAGATGGTGTCTTTTCCTTCAGCCATACAACTTAAACATCCGCCATATTAAGGGGGCAGAGAATGTCCTTGCAAATGCATTGTCCAGGGCACTGCCCAGTTAATATTTTTGTGTGTTCTGACTGTCTTACTCCCTTGGAGTTTTCCTGTCATTTTTGTTCTGCTTCTTTAAGGTGCCAAAGTTGCCGAGTTGGGAGGAGCAGAAATGGGTTAAGCTGAGTACAGGAGGGGTAACATGGTTCTTGGTGTGCATTTGTTGGCTTGTATATGTGTACAATATTGGATGTTGTTTGGATTACTAACAGTTTGTTTTCTCTATTGGTTTAAGGTACCTTTCTGGACCTCTTCCTTAAGGGGGGGGGGGGGGGGGGGGGGGGGGGGGGGGGGGGGGGGTGACGGCCCATCCAGGTGCTCTGGACTTATTTATTCAGAGACTGGGTGGGTCGTCATTGAGATTAGTTGCACCTGAGAGCTGGGAGGCGCTGAGAGGGCATAAGAAGGGCTGCTCTCTTCAGATGGCTCTCTCTCTGGCTGGGCTGCTGCAACTATGGTTTGGGTTTGCACTTCTGCTTTTACCTTTTTTACACCCACATACACATATTGTTGCACTCACACCTGCATTCACATGACTACAGATACATTCCATATCTCACTAGGTTTCTTTTGGGTTTTATAATAAAATGCTTAAATTATTGACTTGTGTGTGGACTCCCTCCTTTGTTACAATCCTGAGCCAGGTTGTAACAATCCGCTTACCAATGGAAATTTATAGAGTGATTTCTAATGATGTTACCTAAAGGAAGCATATATAGAGTAAATAGGATTGGTCCGAGCACAGAACCTTGCAGAACTCCAAAACAAATTTTGGTACGTAAGGATGATTCATTATGAACGTCAACAAACTGAAAACGATCAGATAAATAAGATTTAAACCAGCTTAGTGCAGAACCTTTTAGGCCAATTAAGTGATCCAGTCTCTGCAGTAGAATTTGATGGTCAATTGTGTCAAACGCCGCACTAAGATCTAATAAAACAAGAACAGAGACGAGTCCTTTGTCTGAAGCAATCAGAAGGTCATTTGTAATTTTAACTAGTGCTGTCTCAGTGCTATGATGCACTCTAAATCCTGACTGAAATTCCTCAAATAAATTATTATCATGGAGAAAATCACACAGCTGGTCTGCGACTACTTTCTCGAGGATCTTTGACATAAAGGGAAGATTAGATATTGGTCTATAGTTGGCTATCCAGGGTGGGCTTTTTTAGTAGAGGTTTAATTACAGCTACCTTAAAAGACTGTGGTACGTAGCCTGTTAATAAGGATATATTGATCTAATATGAGTGTTAACTAAAGGAAAGACCTCCTTAAGTAGCCTAGTTGGGATGGGGTCTAAGAGACACGTTGATGATTTAGATGAAGAAATCACTGCTGTCAATTCTTGAAGAGAAATTGGGGAGAAGCAATCTAAATATATATTAGGTTTTACAGCTGTGTTTGAGGTTAGATAGGTACTATCTGAGGACAGGAGGTCATGAATTTTGCCTCTAATAGTTATAATTTTGTCATTAAAAAAGCTCATAAAATCATTACTGCTAAGGGCTAAAGGAATACAAGGCTCAATAGAGCTTTGACTTTCAGTCAGCCTGGCTACAGTGCTGAAAAGAAACCTGGGGTTGTTCTTATTGTCTTCTATTAATGCTGAGTAATAGTTTGCTCTGGCATTGCAGAGGCCCCTCTTATAAGTTTTGAGACTGTCTGTCCAGATTAAACGAGATAAACGAGAACTAGATAACTGATTCACTCTCACCTGCATTCACTTAATAGTTTTCCTCATCTCCACTGAACTGATGGATCTGCTAAATGTCATTTTCTACAATCAATAGATCAGTGTCATGTGATTATTTCCTATAAACTGATCATTTCAGAAATGTCATAATCTACGATCAATTATGTGATAAATGTGATGACTGACATAAAATAGTTTGATTAAATGCATCATCTGAACTTTACATAGGAATCAGTAGATAAATGTGATAAACAGTCTGTCACTAATATTAATTTACACATGTGGTGAATTTCATTAGGCAGACTTGAACTGTTAGATTTAATAGGTGTTCTTATCTACATATATTTTGTCCCTTTGATGCAGGGTTTATAGAACATGATATTATGCTGACATGCGGAATTTTCTTTGTCACTTACACATTTAGCCTGTGGGCAATATTCCGTCACGCCACCTCCCTTGCTTTATTAATCTGCAGTATTGCCTTTGTTCCTACTCATGTCCTTATAGTCCTCATACACTTCCATAAGGAGCGTTTGCTCCGCCACAGAAAAAGCCTCCGCTCGCTCTTTTCCTTTGCTTTTTGACACTCTGCAACATGTTCGGCACTCGACTAGTGTGGGCTTTTTATTTTATTTTATAGCCTGCTCCGCCTCAAGCCGGTCGCGGCACACCATACGCCCGCCGCGAGCCATTCAGCACTGCGGACAGTCGGACTAATGGGATGTCGAACCAATGACATCATGACAGTGAAACACAGGTTATGGAACAGATTTAATGTATTTAACATGCTACAGTCAGTCTGTGGATGTTAACGCTGTGAGCTAACATCAGCATCAGTCAGTCTGTGGATGTTAGTGCTGTGAGCTAACATCAGCATCAGTCACACTGTGGATGTTAGCGCTGTGAGCTAACATCAGCATCAGTCAGTCTGTGGATGTTAACGCTGTGAGCTAACATCAGCATCAGTCAGACTGTGGATGTTAGCGCTGTGAGCTAACATCAGCATCAGTCAGACTGTGGATGTTAACGCTGTGAGCTAACATCAGCATCAGTCAGTCTGTGGATGTTAACGCTGTAAGCTAACGAAGGATAGGTTAGTCTGTGGTGTGAAGAGTCTGAAGGAGCTGCTGAGGACTATTAAATGAATGAGTGACACTGAGCGGTGAGAGGGTTTGTCTCTGTCAGATAAATGTAACTTTTATTAAAGCTCTCGTGTCATGACGTTAATATTGGATCAGACTTTAACAGGCTGAGTAATAACAGTGTCTGTTTCCTGTTTCCTGTCTTCGGAGCTGAGGATGATGATTTTATCACAAACTGACGTGTCTGTTCTTATCTTCGCCCCGTTAATGTGCTGTGACCTCAGACTGATTCAGTTACCAACAGAAAGTGTAAGGATTATTATGGGATGTTTGACAGCTGCAGTTTAAACTGATAGAGAAGTCTGTTTGAACATACCTGAAGACACGGTGACGCCACGCCTGACGTCTGTTACAGAAAACATGACGAGATCAAGAGGGAAACTGTTTGTGACTATTTAATAAACAATATAACTGACACTTCCTGATTTTACTCTGATGTCAGTCAGCGCCACAGTCAGTCCAAATTCACACCAAAACGGTCGTCAGGCGTGTTCCACTGAAATATTGTCAGTGTCATCGACCTGAGGGGGTGAAAGCAGGTTTAGTGAAAACTCAGAGTAAGTTAACCCTGAGATGAGGGAAACTCTGGGTTTTCTGTTCCAGAAAGAGAGGTAACTGAAACTCTGAGTCAGTCACCATGGTAACAGACTCTGTGAACATAACCTGCTCGCTGACAGGTTTGCTTCAATAAACCCTGAGTGTTTCTCTGTCTCCTCCCTCTTACACGCTGTTTCATTTCCTCGTTCATTCAGTCCGTGTCAAAGCTTGTATCCAAGCGCATTCATTAGCGGAGATTTACCGTCTGTCACAGTCTAAATCCTGCTGGATATTAGTTTGTTACTCAGGACTGTCTGAAGTTACTGAATTTATGCACATCAATCATTTCTTTGGACATCAGTTTTTGTCTTTACATTCAAATATTACACAGCGAGAATTCACCCTCAGCTCAGAATCAAACCTCTGTCCTTTTTATATTTATTATTTTTATAACACTGTGCACAAGGATCAGACTGTCAGTCTGTTAGAGCAGCTCCCAAATGTTTATTGCACGTAATGTGTAGGTCTAATTATTTACATTTTAAAAATGTGTATGAAGCTTTAGACACGTAGTATCAATGACTAATGATCTCTATCACTGATATCACTGGTCGCACTGATGGAACATAATTCCTATAGCCTAATATTGGGGATTATATGTTCATATTTCTGAGTGAGCAATGGTGCAGCATTTCACTGTCTTTACATTTACTACATCTGTAGCTGAAATAAAGTCACTGAATGCTGTTGAGTCAAGATACAAATAGATGTGCAACATTTACAAATCTACTGTATTTTAACCTCAACGTCTATTCAAGTGCAAATCACCAAACATATTATTACTGGGTCAGACTGTGAGTTTACAGTCATGTCTTTATGTCTTTGATCTATAGCCTAGCCTATATGTTTTAAATCTTCTGCCTCCTGTGTTTTTCCCCATCAGATTAAATCTGAACAAATATATTATGATATATTATTAATATAATGTAATGTATCTACAGCCTGATACACAGTCAGATTCCACCACTTTATCTTCATTAAGGAAATGTAAGTCTGATAAATGATGAATAAACTTTTTTATTAACTTTATGGTTAACTTATTGACACTTTCCTCGCTCTGACTCAGGCTCTTCTTTTAAAGATAAACGTGCACCGTCTGCTACACATGCATTAATATCTCTACATCCACTGGATTAAAATGGAGGCCTGTCTTTTATTTACCTGTTGCCATGGTGAATCGTGGAGTCGGAGCTCCACTGATGATGGCTTTTTATTGTCGGCTTAACTCAGAGTGAACATACTCAGAGTTGACTGAACAAACTCAGATCAGCTGTTCTGGAACCGGTAACTCAGAGTTTCCCATCTCAGAGTAAATCAACTCAGAGTTCAGGGTTAGACTCAGAGTTTGTTGAACCTCCTACCTGGAATATCCCTCTGCAGCTGCTCTACATGTTTGCTATTCCTATTCCATGTTTACATCATCATCATCATCATCATCGTCACTGACCACAGCGAGCAGCATCTTCATCAGAGGTGTCAGGACAGTCCTCCACGCCATCACAGAGCCGATCGATCAGAACACACGTGGATCCATCAGAACATGGCGTCTGATGAGGAGGACACGCCACTGAGGACACAACATCATCATCATCATCATCATCATCATCATCATCATCACCATCATCATCATCATCATCATCATCATCATCATCATCACCACCACCACAACAACAGCAACAACAACAACACAGTCCAGCTTCCAATGACTCTGATGTCATCGGAACGCCGTCACTGTGTTCTTTGTCACATCACAGTTCTCTCACCTGCTGTTCCTTCAGAAATATCAGGTCCATCTCCCCCTCAGCTTTCTCTGACTCACTGGCAAATACTCTGTCCACATCCACCACCCCGCTGACCCCAAACCCCTCTGACCGGAGGGGTATTCCAGAAAGCAGGTTTAGTGAAAACTCAGAGTAAGTTAACCCTGAGATGAGGGAAACTCTGGGTTTTCTGTTCCAGAAAGAGAGGTAACTGAAACTCTGAGTCAGTCACCATGGTAACAGACTCTGTGAACATAACCTGCTCGCTGACAGGTTTTCTTCAATAAACCCTGAGTGTTTCTCTGTCTCCTCCCTCTTACACGCTGTTTCATTTCCTCATTCATTCAGTCCGTGTCAAAGTTTGTATCGAAGCGCATTCATTAGCGGAGATTTACCGTCTGTCACAGTCTAAATCCTGCTGGATATTAGTTTGTTACTCAGGACTTTCTGAAGTTACTGAATTTATGCACATCAATCATTTCTTTGGACATCAGGTTTTGTCTTTACATTCAAATATTACACAGCGAGAATTCACCCTCAGCTCAGAATCAAACCTCTGTCCTTTTTATATTTATTATTTTTATAACACTGTGCACAAGGATCAGACTGTCAGTCTGTTAGAGCAGCTCCCAAATGTTTATTGCACAAAATGTGTAGGTCTAATTATTTAAATTTTAAAAATGGGTATGAAGCTTTAGACACGTAGTATCAATGACTAATGATCTCTATCACTGATGTCACTGGTCTCACTGATGGAACATAACTCCTATAGCCTAATATTGGGGATTATATGTTCATATTTCTGAGTGAGCAATGGTGCAGCATTTCACTGTCTTTAAATTTACTACATTTGTAGCTGAAATAAAGTCACTGAATGCTGTTGAGTCAAGATACAAATAGATGTGCAACATTTACAAATCTACTGTATTTTAACCTCAACGTCTTTTCAAGTGCAAATCACCAAACATATTATTACTGGGTCAGACTGTGAGTTTACAGTCATGTCTTTATGTCTCTGATCTATAGCCTAGCCTATATGTTTTAAATCTTCTGCCTCCTGTGTTTTTCCCCATCAGATTAAATCTGAACAAATATATTATTGTATATAATTAATATAATGTAGCCTATGTATCTACAGCCTGATACACAGTCAGATTCCACCACTTTATCTTCATTAAGGAAATGTAAGTCTGATAAATGATGAATAAACTTTTTTATTAACTTTATGGTGAACGTATCGACACTTTCCTCACTCTGACTCAGGCTCTTCTTTTAAAGATAAACGTGCACCGTCTGCTACACATGGAGTCGGAGCTCCACTGATGATGGCTTTTTATTGACGGCTTAACTCAGAGTGAACATACTCAGAGCTGACTGAACTAAATCAGATCAGCTGTTCTGGAACCGGTAACTCAGAGTTTCCCATCTCAGAATAAATCAACTCAGAGTTCAGGGTTAGACTCAGAGTTTGTTGTCCTACCTGGAATATCCCTCTGGTCACCCACTACAACAACACACTGTCCCTCTGCCTCGACAAACTGGCTCCCTTAAAAACCAAAACTGTCTCATTCACTCACTCATCTCCCTGGTACACTCCTGAAGTCCATCACATGAAGACCCGTAAGCGCCAGGTTGAAAGACTTTACAAGAAAACCAGTCTCACAGTCCATCTCCATGCCTATACAGACCACCTTTCAAACTACAACGACGCCCTCACTGCCGCCCGGTCCAGCTACTACTAACAACTCATTCACTCTGGCTCCAATAACGCCAAGACTCTCTTTTCCACCATCAATAAACTCTTCAAACCCTGCGACAACACCCTCTCCTCCATCACAACTGACACATGCAACTCCTTCCTGGCATTTTTTCAATCAAAGATCGAAACCATTTACACTCAACTCAGCAACCCCCTCCAATCTCAGTCTCTCCGGCGCTCACCGCTTCCACCACTCAACCACTGTCACACTTCACCCCTGTCTCCCCCCTGGAACTCCTCCCCATCATCTCCAAGATGAAGAGCTCCACCTCCACCCTGGACCCCATACCATCCTCCATCATCAAAGTCTGTCTCCCAACAATCTCCCCACTCATCACTACCATCATTAACTCCTCCCTCACCTCTGGCTCTGTCCCTCAATCCCTGAAACTGGCCGCTATCACCCCTATCCTCAAAAAACCTGGCCTGGACCCTGACGTCATCTCAAATTTCCGTCCCATCTTGAACCTCCCCTTTCTGTTAAAAATTCTGGAACGTGTTGTCGCCTCCCAAATCAAGACCCACCTCCGCTCTCATGAACTATATGAACCATTTCAATCCGGATTCCACCCTCAACACAGCACCGAAACTGCTCTCCTCAAAATCACTAACGACCTCCTCCTCTCTGCCGACTCTGGCCACCTCAACATACTCATCCTCCTCCACCTCACTGCTGCCTTTGACACCATCAACCACACCACTCTGCTGTCCGGCCTACAAACTTCCCTCAACATCACTGGCTCTGCTGTCTCCTGGCTCAAATCATACCTCAGCGACAGACATCAGTTCATCCACGTCAACAACTGCACCTCTGCCACCATCCCCCTGCTTCAAGGTGTCCCTCAGGGCTCGGTGTTTGGTCCTCTCCTCTTCATTATCTACTTACTCCCCCTTGGTTCTATCATTCATCATCATGGTCTACATTTCCACTGCTACGCTGATGACATCCAAATCTACATCTCCACAAAATCCATCACCCCGGCCGCCCGCTCTACCCTCACCAACTGTCTGACTGAACTCCAATCGTGGCTGCAAACCAACTTCCTCAAACTCAGCTGTGACAAATCTGAAATAATACTCATCGGCCCAAAATCCCTCTCTACACAAAACTTCACCCTCAGCATCGACAACACCACCCTTTTTCCCTCCCCATTCATCCGCAACCTTGATATCATCTTCGACAATAACCTCTCATTTGAACATCACATCAGCCACCTCACCCAAACTGCCTTCTTTCACCTTAGAAATATTGCCTGTCTCCGTCCATTACTCTCCTTCTCTGCTGCTGAAACTCTCATCCATGCTTTCATCACTTCAAGACTGGACTACTGCAACAGCATCCTCTACGGCTCATCATCCAAAATCCTCAACAAACATCAATACATCCAAAACTCCGCTGCCTGCCTCCTCACCCACACCAGCTCCCGTGAGCATATAACCCCTGTCCTGCAAAACCTACACTGGCTCCCTGTCCCGTACAGAACCAACTTCAAGATCCTCCTCCTCACCCACAAAGCCCTCCACAGCCAGGCCCCCTCCTACCTCACGGACATGCTCCACCACCACACTCGCTCCCGCAACCTTCGATCATCTGTCAAAAACCTCCTCTCACTTCCACACAGGACCAAGCACTGAACCTGGGGAGACAGAGCCTTCTCCATAGCCGCCCCCTCCCTCTGGAACACCCTCCCTGTACACATTCGTGACTGTCCAGATCCATCCACCTTCAAATCACTCCTCAAAACCCACCTTTTCAAATCTGCTTTTAACCTTTAACATTAGCTTTTCATTCTCTGTTTCTCATGTACCCTCCCTTTCTTTGTTTTGCACCTTGTTGTTTTATATCGTCCTTGTCTTCTGTTTATCTCGTTGCACTTAGATGGATGGTTTTAATGTAAATCGTCTTTGAGAGCTGTAAAAGCGCTGTATAAATAAAATGTATTATTATTATTATTATAACTTCTTCTCTGATTCAACTCCTGTGACCTCACAGTGACCTCACAGTGACCTCACCTGTTATAGGTGTCACGCTTGTCGGTGCTGCAGTCGTCTCGCTTTGTTTCTCTGCACAAACATGTGGAACAAACAAACAAACAAACAAACAAACAAACAAACAAACAACAGTCATGTTTGGATCCATCTGAGTCTGACGTCTCATCAGATACAACTTCTTCACTGATTCAACTCCTGTGACCTCACAGTGACCTCACAGTGACCTCACCTGTTGTAGGTGTCACGCTTGTCGGTGCTGCAGTCGTCTCGCTTTGTTTCTCTGCACAAACATGTGGAACAAACAAAGAAACAAAGAAACAAACAACAGTCATGTTTGGATCCATCTGAGTCTGACGTCTCATCAGATACAACTTCTTCTCTGATTCAACTCCTGTGACCTCACAGTGACCTCACAGTGACCTCACCTGTTGTAGGTGTCACGCTTGTCGGTGCTGCAGTCGTCTCGCTTTGTTTCTCTGCACAAACATGTGGAACAAACAAAGAAACAAACAAACAAACAACAGTCATGTTTGGATCCATCTGAGTCTGACGTCTCATCAGATACAACTTCTTCACTGATTCAACTCCTGTGACCTCACAGTGACCTCACAGTGACCTCACCTGTTGTAGGTGTCACGCTTGTCGGTGCTGCAGTTGTCTCGCTGTGTTTCTCTGCACAAACATGTGGAACAAACAAACAAACAAACAAAGAAACAAAGAAACAAACAACAGTCATGTTTGGATCCATCTGAGTCTGACGTCTCATCAGATACAACTTCTTCACTGATTCAACTCCTGTGACCTCACAGTGACCTCACAGTGACCTCACCTGTTGTAGGTGTCACACTTGTCGGTGCTGCAGTCATCTCGCTTTGTTTCTCTGTACAAACATGTGGAACAAACAAACAAAGAAACAAACAAACAAACAACAGTCATGTTTGGATCCATCTGAGTCTGACGTCTCATCAGATACAACTTCTTCTCTGATTCAACTCTTGTGACCTCACAGTGACCTCACAGTGACCTCACCTGTTGTAGGTGTCACGCTTGTCGGTGCTGCAGTCGTCTCGCTGTGTTTCTCTGCACAAACATGTGGAACAAACAAAGAAACAAACAAAGAAACAAAAAAACAAAAAACAGTCATGTTTGGATCCATCTGAGTCTGAAGTCTCATCAGATACAACTTCTTCTCTGATTCGACTCCTGTGACCTCACAGTGACCTCACAGTGACCTCACAGTGACCTCACAGTGACATCACCTGTAATGCGGATGCTGTTTCTGTCAATGACCAATCCCGTGCCCTCGGCCTCCTCAAGCCCCGCCCTCAGCTGCTGCTCCGCTTCCTTCACATCAATCAGCTGATTGAACCAGAGGTCAGAGGTCACCACCACACTGCCCCGACTGAAGACATACAGATCAATGAAGATTCAATGATCAGCTGGTTGCTCAATCACTCAATCAATCAATCAATCAGTCAATCAAACAATCAATCAGTCAATCAGTACACATCATTCATGAGCTGCGGCCTCCAGCAATGTGTCTGTTAGGATGAAACTGATTGATTATTTATCAGTGATTAGTCAGTGATTAATAAGTGATTGATCAGTGACAGATATATCTGACCTGAAGTCTAAAACCTCACAGGACTTAAATTCCAGTCTGAGCTCGCTGTGACCGAACGCCTCTGACACCTGTCAGCCAATCAGAGAGCAGACTGTGATCAGGTGACTTCACATAGACACATCATGTGACATCATTTATTCCTGGTCAATAACTGATCAGATCAGTTATTGATTACAACTTATAGATCACACAACAAATCAGCTGAGGTCTTTTGTAATACTCAGTATGTACTTCATAGAGTGTACTTTATAGTATGTTCTTTATAGTGTGTACTTCATAGTGTGTACTTTATAGTTTCTACTTCATAGTTTCTACTTCATAGTGTGTACTTCATGGTGTGTACTTCATAGTGTGTACTTTATAGTTTGTACTTCATAGTGTGTACTTCATGGTGTGTACTTTATAGTGTGTACTTTATAGTTTGTACATCATAGTGTGTACTTTATAGTGTGTACTTTATAGTTTGTACTTCATAGTGTGTACTTTATAGTTTGTACTTCATAGTGTGTACTTCATAGTGTGTACTTTATAGTATGTTCTTTATAGTGTGTACTTCATAGTGTGTACTTTATAGTTTCTACTTCATAGTTTGTACTTCATAGTGTGTACTTCATGGTGTGTACTTCATAGTGTGTACTTTATAGTTTGTACTTCATAGTGTGTACTTCATGGTGTGTACTTTATAGTGTGTACTTTATAGTTTGTACATCATAGTGTGTACTTTATAGTGTGTACTTTATAGTTTGTACTTCATAGTGTGTACTTTATAGTTTGTACTTCATAGTGTGTACTTCATAGTGTGTACTTTATAGTGTGTACTTCATAGTGTGTACTTTATAGTTTCTACTTCATAGTTTGTACTTCATAGTGTGTACTTCATGGTGTGTACTTCATAGTGTGTACTTCATAGTGTGTACTTTATAGTTTCTACTTCATAGTTTGTACTTCATAGTGTGAACTTCATGGTGTGTACTTCATAGTGTGTACTTTATAGTTTGTACTTCATAGTGTGTACTTCATAGTATGTACTTTATGGTGTGTACTTCATAGTGTGTACTTCATAGTGTGTACTTCATGGTGTGTACTTCATAGTGTGTACTTTATAGTTTGTACTTCATAGCGTGTACTTTATAGTTTGTACTTCATAGTGTGTACTTCATAGTGTGTACTTTATAGTTTGTACTTCATAGTGTGTACTTTATAGTGTGTACTTTATAGTTTGTACTTCATAGTTTGTACTTCATAGTGTGTACTTCATGGTGTGTACTTCATAGTGTGTACTTTATAGTTTGTACTTCATAGCGTGTACTTTATAGTTTGTACTTCATAGTTTGTACTTCATAGTGTGTACTTCATGGTGTGTACTTCATAGTGTGTACTTTATAGTTTGTACTTCATAGCGTGTACTTTATAGTTTGTACTTCATAGTGTGTACTTCATAGTGTGTACTTTATAGTTTGTACTTCATAGTGTGTACTTTATAGTGTGTACTTTATAGTTTGTACTTCATAGTGTGTACTTTATAGTTTGTACTTCATAGTGTGTACTTCATGGTGTGTACTTCATAGTGTGTACTTTATACTTTGTACTTCATAGTGTGTACTTTATAGTGTGTACTTTATAGCTTGTACTTCATAGTGTGTACTTCATGGTGTGTATTTTATAGTGTGTACTTTATAGCTTGTACTTCATAGTGTGTACTTCATGGTGTGTATTTTATAGTGTGTACTTTATAGTTTGTACTTCATAGTGTGTACTTCATTGTGTGTACTTCATGGTGTGTACTTCATAGTGTGTACTTTATAGTTTGTACTTCATAGTGTGTACTTCAGTTTCTGTACTCAGTGTGTCTGCCTTTCAGAATAAAAGCTGATGATGTCAGCCCTTTAACAGCCCTGTTCCTTTCAGAATAAAAGCTTGAGGTCTCACCAGCTGTTGGACGTCGAAGGCCAGAGATTTAAACTTCAGGCTGCTGGAGTTTTTCAGCTCGTCAGAGAAAACTGCTCCGTCTGTGATCACCATCTGACCGCTCAGCACCGCCGGCTCAACGCCACCTCCACATACATACAAACAACGACATCCGTTTCTGATCTCTGATTGGAGACAGACGGGATCATGTGATCTGTGTGTGTGTGTGTGTGTGTGTGTGTGTTACAAACTACTGGAACGATCAGCCTCATGTGTTCTGTCTACAGGTGTATAAAGGCTTGATGAAGGACGTGTTGAGGTTGTGACGGACTCACAGTCAGACTCTTCATCACAGTCAGACTCTTCATCACAGTCGGACTCTTCATCACACAGTCAGACTCTTCATCACACAGTCGGACTCTTCATCACACAATCGGACTCATCACCACAGTCGGACTCTTCATCACACAATCGGACTCATCATCACAGTCGGACTCTTCATCACAGTCGGACTCTTCATCACACAATCAGACTCTTCATCACAGTCGGACTCTTCATCACACAATCGGACTCATCACCACAGTCGGACTCTTCATCACACAATCAGACTCTTCATCACAGTCGGACTCTTCATCACACAATCGGACTCATCATCACAGTCGGACTCTTCACCACAGTCGGACTCTTCATCACACAATCAGACTCTTCATCACAGTCGGACTCTTCATCACACAGTCGGACTCTTCATCACACAATCGGACTCTTCATCACACAGTCGGGCTCTTCATCACACAATCGGACTCTTCATCACACAGTCGGACTCTTCATCACAGTCAGACTCTTCGTCACACAGTCGGACTCTTCATCACACAGACTCTTCATCACAATCGGACTCTTCATCACACAGTCGGACTCTTCATCACACAATCGGACTCTTCATCACACAGTCGGACTCTTCATCACAATCGGACTCTTCATCACACAATCGGACTCTTCATCACAGTCGGACTCTTCATCACACAATCGGACTCATCATCACAGTCGGACTCTTCATCACACAGTCGGACTCTTCATCACACAATCGGACTCTTCATCACACAGTCGGACTCTTCATCACACAATCGGACTCTTCATCACACAGTCGGACTCTTCATCACACAGTCGGACTCTTCATCACACAATCGGACTCTTCATCACAGTCGGACTCTTCATCACACAGTCGGACTCTTCATCACACAATCGGACTCTTCATCACACAGTCGGACTCTTCATCACACAGTCAGACTCTTCATCACAGTCGGACTCTTCGTCACACAGTTGGACTCTTCATCACACAGACTCTTCATCACACAGTCGGACTCTTCATCACACAGACTCTTCATCACACAGTCGGACTCTTCATCACACAATCGGACTTTTCATCACAGTCGGACTCTTCGTCACACAGTCGGACTCTTCATCACACAGTCGGACTCTTCATCACACAATCGGACTCTTCATCACAGTCGGACTCTTCATCACACAGTCGGACTCTTCATCACAATCGGAATCTTCATCACACAGACTCTTCATCACACAGTCGGACTCTTCATCACACAGACTCTTCATCATACAGTCGGACTCTTCATCACACAGACTCTTCATCACACAGTCGGACTCTTCATCACACAGACTCTTCATCATACAGTCGGACTCTTCATCACACAGTCGGACTCTTCATCACACAATCGGACTCTTCATCACACAGTCGGACTCTTCATCACACAGACTCTTTATGTTGATCATCTGCAGATGATCTGACACATTCTGTTCCTCTGATGTCAGGAACCACATGAGATCAATAAGTCCAGGTTTGTGTTATCTGAGTGTACGGGAGCCCGGAGAGACAACTGAAACTCTTCTTTGTCTGTGAGGGATTTATTGGACAATGTGTCCCACGTCTGTCTCCAGACAACCTGTTCACTCTGTGAGACATGATTGACATTTAAATATAAATTTGATTTCTTTTTTTTAGTTGTTGTTCAGATGTTCCTTTGACGGCACTAAAAAACATCTCCATTTTATTTCAGATTATTTCATTGTGATGTTCACCTGTGATGTCAGGTGTCTTCAGACCTCATCTTCAGTCCTCATCCTCAGATCTCATCTTCAGTCCTCGTCTTCAGACCTGGTCTTCAGTCCTCGTCCTCAGATCTCATCTTCAGTCCTTGTCTTCAGACCTGGTCTTCAGTCCTCGTCCTCAGACCTCATCTTCAGTCCTTGTCTTCAGACCTGGTCTTCAGTCCTCGTCCTCAGACCTCATCTTCAGTCCTCGTCTTCAGTCCTCGTCCTCAGATCTCATCTTCAGTCCTTGTCTTCAGACCTGGTCTTCAGTCCTCGTCCTCAGACCTCATCTTCAGTCCTTGTCTTCAGACCTGGTCTTCAGTCCTCGTCCTCAGACCTCATCTTCAGTCCTCATCTTCAGTCCTCATGTGTCCTGTTGGACAGATAAATGTCCTGTTTGACAGACATGTGTCCTGTTGGACAGGTAAATGTCCTGTTGGACAGACACGTGTCCTGTTGGACAGACGTCTGTCTTCTGTCTCCTTTCTAAAGTGTGTTTAACACACCGGAGAAAACGGCCGGCAACAAAGCAGCGCCTCTTGCATTTTTGAAAAGGACACACCCTCCTGGAAATGTGCGCTCTGCCTTTTCTCATCCACAAGGACACAAACACACAGAGAGCTTGAAAATGGATGCCGAGAGATTAAACTCTGTTTTATCAAACGTGTGCTCAGTCCACAAGATTGTGGAAATGAATGACTGACTGTGCATTCACACCAAAAGTGTCATGAGCGTTACAAGCGGCCGGCAGCCATTCATTTTCAATGTACGCTTGCTACGAAGGGCGTCAGGGGCGTCGGCTGCAGCAACAGCGCGATGCCAGCGACCAGAGCGTCAAGTAGAAGTTGAGAGAAGCTGAACTTTATGCAAATGAGCAGCGCCGCTGCCGAAGCAGCAGCCAATTACAGACCGGGATTCGGGTACGGAGGTCTGGGCTCTCCCAGAGCTGTACGAAATTCACCGTGGAGTTGCCGTGTTTGCAGGACTCTGTGGACCCAGACAGCCCGACGGCTCCCGGCCTTGTGTTTCCTCAGCAAATACGCCGATGCAACAAAGGAGGCTTCCGAAAGTGCGATTAATGAACTCCCACTTTTTTACCACGAATTACATTTCTCAGTGGTCCTACGCGCCAACAGGGGAGTAAAATCATAATTATAAAAGACTCATAAAGGCTATGTTGCCTGTGTTTATTAGAGTTATTTTAATTGTGCAATGAAAGTCATGGACAATACAAAGTGAAGACATAAATGATATATTTGTTCATCCTTGTAAAGTGAACAGCCTGGATACATCTGCAGCAGCTGGCCCCGCCCCTTTGGCCGCTACAGGCGCCTGCTGGAGCTGCTGCCAGGCAGCGCGATGCCAGCGACCTGAGCGACCGCTGGCGCTCATGACGCTTTTGGTGTGAATGCACAGTTACAACAAATTAAGCACTATTCAGACGGGATTAGTTTTACATGGGCATGTGGGGTAATGTCACTTTACCACAGGACGTCAGTAATATTAATGGCCGATTCGCACGGGATAAGAAATATCAGTAAAACTACCACAAGTGGGAGGGGTAAATCTATTCACGCACCTTTGTCCCCTCCTGCCGACATGTGCGTATGATAGGACTGTCAAAAGCACCATGAAATTGAGTTCAAATATTTTCAAATTAATTTAGTAGAGTTCGAATAATATTAGAATTTATTATCATTATTGTTATTATTATTATTATTATTTTTTTTACAAAAACACAAAAAATAAGATGCTTATCACTGACGCAATATGAACGTGACACTCGGATAAAAACACCCGTTCTGACCTCACTGAAGTTCCAGGTATGATCAACTTCTGTCTCACTATCTGAGCAATGTTTGGATACTTCAGTGCATAGTTTTCCACCACCAGAGTGGATCCTGGTCGGCTCGTAGTGGTGTCTCATTCTGGTAACGTTTCATCTCTTCTTCAAAAAGGGTAGGCAGGGAGGCAGCAGGTGCAACACTCTCCCTGTATGTCTCCCCGAACAGGACACACATCGCGGACAGCGCAGTGGGTAGTGTTGGTGCAGCAGGCTCCTCCGTCGATGCCTCTCCCTCCCGCTGTGTCCCTCTCTGGCCCGGCTTGTGTGCGAGCCATCTCCGCCTGAACGGGATTTGCCGTGATATACAACATTATTGATAGTATTAATTAATTATTAATGATATTCGAATTATCAAATTTAGGTTCGAACTTATAAAAAATATATATTAATATATTCAAATATATTTCGATCTTCAAAATTTTTTTGACAGCCCTATCACACACGTTTACAGCTGGTCTATTTGCACAGGATTAGTATTACCTGAGGTAATTGTCCGGGACCCTTTTACAGAAGGTAAAAGTCGCGGTAATGATTACTGATATGGCACTTTCGGACGGGACTAAAATCTCTGGTAATTATTACTTTACCCCACGTACCTATGTAAAACTAATCCCGTCGGAACAGGGCTTTAGTTTAAAACTTTTAACGTAGTCGGACTATGTTTACGAGCACAAGAGTTCAGCGAGCCACCGAAGGACCACCCTGTGGATTTACTATTGGTTCTGCAAAGAAGGGAGTTTTTTTAAACTCTGAAATTGTATCCGCCTATCTAAACACAAAATCAGGGAGAAAGTCATCAGTCTTTAGTTAAGCAAAGCATCTAAAGACTGATGTCTACTGACTTGTGAGTCTACACATCTGATGAAAACGTCTTACCTTCAGTCTTCAGGCTGATCCACGACAGGATGATCAATCCAACACAGCAGACAAGTAGAAGAGACACCACGATGGCAAGGAGGAACTCCAGAGACGACAGACTGCGCTTCATCCTGACAGCTGCAACATCATTCAATCAATCAATCAGTCAATCAATCAATCAATCAATCAGTCAGTCAGTCAGTCAGTCAGTCAATCAATCAATCAATCAATCAATCAGTCAGTCAGTACCAAATAATTGATATAAATATGATAAAAATCTATAATCAATAATCTGTGTCGTCGTCTCGTCAGACAGGATGTAGCGGTCAGTCACACACTGCGTTTCCTATGACCTCACATTAACTGTTTTTAAGCAGAGCGTGCACGTGTTCCTGAGCGTCTGTTCTTCAGGGCGTGGCAGCTGCACCTGAGATAACCTGAGGTCAACATTTGGAACACAGCAGCTTCCTGCATGTCATGTGACAAGGACCGACCAATCACAGCCCGCAGATATCTGTGTTTTATATGTTTGTAGGTGATCATTGTTCCCATCAGTCCCACAGAAAGACAGGAAGTAGATCAGCTCTGCTCTCAGGATGTCAGGTAAACAGGCTGTGATATGGTGGTTGTTACGGTTGCTTAGCAACAGACACAACCTGCTGCTGTGTTGTTTAAAGCTGGAACAGAAAAACATCAGAGCGGTGACCTCACGTTCACCAGGAGGTCAAAGACGCAGCGTGTGAACGACCTCTGAGGAGTGTGTCCTCCGTCACAGACACAGGTCATTGATCCTCAGACTGACTCTTATTGATTATCAATATAAAGACTAAACACATGCAGATCTATGATCTATAATCAATATTCCGACAGAGACTCACCTGCTGCAGACCTCAGATCAACCCGTCTGATTCTGACTCCGACCTGAGATCAGCTTTATACAGCTCAACATGATTAATGACTCTTTCAAGGTTCAAGGTTCAAGGTTCAAGGAGTCTTTATTATCCCCGTGGGGCAATTTGTTTTACAACCAGCAGTAATAGACAACAATGAATAATCAAACAACAATCACTCAGACAACAATAAATAAGAAGAGACAGCAGAAAATGAAGAGCAGGTCAGTCACTTATTCAGGAGAGCAATGGCAGCAGGGGCAAAGCAGTGTTTCCTGCATTTTGGCAGGACTAACAGCAGGAATTCACCAGCCAAGGGGTGGCTCTGGTCCCCAAGGATGGAACGGGCTTTGCTTAAAGTTCTGAGCTGGTAAAGGGCAGCGAGGTCATTCAGGTTAACACAATTCGTACAATACCCTGCAGTCTGTTTTTGTTTCTGAGGGAGAGGGAGCCATACCAACAAATGAAGGTCAGGATGGATTCAATAAAACAAGAGTAAAACATCTGCATTAAAGTGCTGTCAACATTAAAATTACGCAGCTTCCTGTAGAAATACATGCGCTGGTGGGCCTTTATACACACAGCATCAACTTGAGTCTCGAAGGTCAGCTTGTCATCTATACAAGTCCCAAGGAACTAATTGTTGACCAGCTCCACTGCTTCATTCTCAATCATAACAGGGGAGATGACGTGGGATTTTTTCAAAAGTCAGCCAACATCTCAGTTTTTGCTGCATTGATATGTAGGAAGGGAAGGGCTGCACCAGACCATGAATTCCTTCACTACAGGTGCATGCTCCAGGTCGTCACTGCTCAGCAGGGACACAATGACGACTCGTCCGCAAATTTAACGATGTGTCGCCCCACATGTTGACTCTGGCATTCATTTGTGTATAAAACACATAATAAAGGTGAAAGAGGTGATCCAGTGGAGGAGACAAGTGTCTGACAGAACACCATTAACCCTCACATGTTGTGGTCTCACTGTTAAAAAGTCAGTAACCCAGAATATAAGACCAGGATCAATGTTATGGGAGTCCCTTAGTCTCTCTGCTAAAATTTTTGGCTGAATACAATTAAAAGCGGACGAGAAATCAATTCAACACCATCTTCATCTTCAGCATCTTCAACACCTCTGCCTGACCTGTAGGCAAACTGCAGTGGGTCCAAGTTATTTTGGACACAGGTCAGAAGTGAGTCCTTCACAATTTTTTTCAAATGACTTCATAACAAGGGAGGTCAGTGCGACAGGTCTGAAGTCATTTAATATTTTTTGAGATGCAGATTTGGGTACTGGAACTATAATAGAATTCTTCCAGAGTGAAGGGACCTTGTGAAGCTGGAGGGACATTGAAAAAATAAAACTAAAAATATGTGCCAGCTGGACAGCACAGTTCTTGAGGACCCGACCTCCAATGCCATCCCGGCCTGGACTTTTCCTCTCCTTGACATGCTGAAAAAGTCTCCACACTGTGTTCCTGTCAACAATGGCTCCTACCATAAGCTTTAGATTGCTTCCTCAGGAGACCAATTCACATGCCTAAAACTGGCCATAATATGATTTTGGTAAATAATGATTTGTGTGTGAATAAAGCAGTACTACTACTAAAAAAACAACACTGTTCTGTGAGGAGACAATGTTTTTAAAAACTGACAGTTCATCATTAAAATCACAGGCATTCAAACGGTTGTAAAAACTGTTCAGTTTGTTCAAGAGGACCAGATCAGGCTTCCCATTAAGGGATATGTTACACTTCTTGTGTTGCGTCCCCATCATAGATTTTATGTCCTCCCAAGCAGGGTGTGAGCTGCCTGCACTTAACATGCTCTCAACTTTGTCTTTATACTTGCGCCTGGCAACATTGAGCTCCTTTTTGAGCTGCTTTTGAAGCTCTTTATATTGTGTGGTGTCACCCTGCAAGAAGCAAATATTCCTCTGATTAATTATTTTTTGACACCTTTTGTCACCCATGGCTTATTGTTAAGATGAAAGGGAATTATAGAGCTCTCACAAAAGGAAACATATGAGGAGACAACATCAGTGAGTTCGTCCAGGTCCTCACAGACGTTTATGAACAGATCCCAATCCGTATCATGAAAGCAGTCTTGGAGACAGTAAATTGATTCCTCCGACCAAACCGGAACCAAAAGTCTCTCTGGCTTGTTTCTCTTCAGGACAGATTTGTAGGACGGAACTAAGTACACCAGACTGTGGTCCGACAGACCCAGCGGAACTCTTCTGAAAGATTTGTACGCTCCCTTTATGGAACCAAAGCAAAGGTCCAGACACTTTCCATGTTGAGTGGGACACATCACATATTGGTAAAAGCCCGTCTGTATTTATCAATACAGCAGCTGATACTCAATAATCATGAACCACTGACACAACGTCAATGTCAGAAACAAACAGGTCGATCATGTTTATTAAATCAATCGTTATTGATCAGATTATTGATGAATTAAAATGAAGCTTTACAATTTCTGTGGCTCCGCCTCTCGTACACCTGTCAGTCAATAAAATAATATCTCAGACAGGTGAGGATCAATAGTTACCTTCGAGTGTGTTTATCAGAGTCTGAAGTCCAGCTGCTGTAAAGCTGTCAGTTAACCTGCTGGCTCCACCCCCCTGCGCTCACCTGACAGGTGACACGTTGACACTTTGATCCCATTAACGTCTGACCACTGGAACAACGTTAAACATTCACATGACGAAAACATGCCGACAACATGATGACAACAGCAGGACGACAACATGATGAAAACATGACAACAGCAGGATGACAATATGATGACGACATGACCACAACATGATGACAATATGATGACAACATGACCACAACAGGATCACACCATGACAACATGGCGACAACATGACAACAACATGAAGACAACATGACAACAACATAACGACAACATGATGACAACATGACCACAACATGAAGACAACATGATGACAACATGATGACAACATGATGACAACACGACCACAACATGACAGTATGACGACAACATGATGACAACATGACAACATGGCGACAACATGATGACAACATGACCACAACATGATGACAACATGATGACAACATGACCACAACATGATGACAACATGACCACAACATGATGACAGTATGACGACAACATGATGACAACATGACAACATGGCGACAACATGATGACAACATGATGACAACATGACCACAACATGATGACAACATGACGACAACATCATAACACCATGGTGACAACATGATGACAACATGACCACAACATGATGACAACATGACCACAACATGATGACAACATGACGACAACATGATAACAACATGGCGACAACATGATGACAACATGACCACAACATGACCACAACATGATGACAACATGACCACAACATGACCACAACATGACAACATGATGACAACATGACCACAACATGACAACAGCAGGACGACAACATGAAGACAACATGTTGACATCATGAAGACAACATGACAACAGCAGCATGACAACATGATGACGACATGACCACAACATGATGACAGTATGATCAATCAATCAATCAATTCAGTCAATCAATTTTATTTATAAAGCCCAATATCACAAATCACAATTTGCCTCACAGGGCTTTACAGCATAGGACAATATGTGTATAATAACAGTAGAAGTATGACTAATGGCTAATGATGGCAGCAGCAGCAGGAGGCATCTGGCAGGACCACGGCAGCAGCACAACCACACACGTCACGCTGTCCAGGCACCGCTGTGATATGAGTTAATCTGAGAGACAGTGGAGCACAAAGGCTCCGGAGAAGAAGCCGAGTTAGTGACATCCAGAATGGCCGAGTTAGCAAGATGCAGTAATACAATACGAGAGAGAGAGAGAGAGAGAGAGAGAGAGAGAGAGAGAGAGAGAGAGAGAGAGAGAAGGAGAGAAGGTGCCCGGTGTATTATAGGGGGGTCCTCCGGCAGACTAGGCCTAAGTCAGCCTAACTAGGGGCTGGTACAGGGCAAGCCTGGGCCAGCCCTAACTATAAGCTTTATCAAAGAGGAAAGTCTTAAGTCTAGTCTTAAATGTGGAGACGGTGTCTGCCTCCCGGACCGTAACAGAAGATGATTCCACAGGAGAGGAGCCTGATAGCTGAAGGCTCTGGCTCCTGATCTACTTTTGGAGACTTTAGGGACCACGAGTAACCCTGCGTTCTCAGAGCGCAGTGTTCTGGTGGGATAATATGGCACTATGAGCTCTCTAAGATATGACGGAGCTTGACCATTTAGAGCTTTATAAGTTAACAGTAGGATTTTAAATTCAATTCTGGATTTTACAGGGAGCCAGTGCAGAGAAGCTAAAACAGGAGAAATATGATCTCGTTTCTTAGTTCCTGTTAGTACACGTGCTGCTGCATTCTGAATTAGCTGGAGAGTTTTTATGGACTTACTAGAGCTACCTGATAATAGAGAGTTACAGTAATCCAGCCTTGAGGTAACAAAAGCGTGGACCAATTTTTCTGCATCTTTTCGGTCACAACATGGCCACAACATGACGATGTGCTGAGATCAGATTATTCATATTTCATGATTCATAACAGACTGAAGTTTATTTTCTCAGCTGTTTGATTATTCTGATCAATAATCAATGTCTGCTGTTTTTAATATTTTATCATGTCCTTGATTATTAATTAATTTAAATCTGTCCCTCCCTGACAGTAAGCAATATTATTAATCTGTGATGTCACAGATCGTCCAGGTGTGTCCAGGTGTTAGACTGGTTCAGAATCAGAATCAGCTTTATTCTCCCAGTACGTGTGCACACACAGGGAAGTTGACCACCGTAGACCTGCTCTCAGTGTGCCAGAAATGACTCAAGGTACTCAGATTTACAGATGTGTAAACAATGAATTTATTTTTTACACTGTAAAAATATAAAACATTAAATCACAGTTCTTTTTTTTTTTTTTTTTTACCCATAATGCGTGGTTGTGACCGTCACCCACCCTCCCTGGAGACTAGCCTAACAGCCTTTATTGGAAAAAATTTCCTAATATGAGTCAGAGAGGGCCGTGATACACCAAAGTGTGTCAGGGGGAAAGTAAGGAAACAAGCAAGGGGGAGGGGGCAGGTGCTTAAGTCCTGAGTTATATAGTGACAGTGCATGCGGAGAAGAAGGAGGAAAAACAAATAAACAAACAAACGAAACAAAAAACAGGGGAGAAACAGGCAGTGTAGCTGAAGTATTGTGGGCTTGAGGTGGTTGTGCTCCATGCAGATTATCAAAAATAAACATATACACGTCTACTATACTGTACTGAAAAAACAAAAACAAAAGAGAAATCTATACTGAACACCAAAAATGTAAGAGTCTTGGAGGAGGGGGAAAGCCCGATTGCAGAGAAGAGTTGCCAGCGTGGTGTGGTAGGTTTGAGAAGCAAGTGGGCCCCTTTGGAGTGATCCCATCGGTTCTTTGCGATGTGTCACGGAGCTGAAGTATCGAACATGCATGCGTGTATTTGAACTCTCCCAATGTGTTTATGAAAACCATCACCAGGGTCCAGGGCCAGCCCTGCGGGGGAAGGGGGGCGGTATGGCACCCCAAGACCGCAGGAGCGCCCAGACCCCAAGACCAGGGAGCCGCAGAGGCCGCAAGACACCACGCAGGCCCAAGGACCCAGGGCGGCGAAGGCCGGCACCCCCAGAGAGCCAGAGACACACCCCAGACAGGCGGGGCAGGAGGGCCCGCCCACCCACCGCCCGACGCGGGCCGCCACCCCCCCCCCCCCCCAACCACCACCCGCCCCCGACCACCCGCCCGCCCCCACCCCCATCCCCCACCCACGGGCGCACCCAGGGACCGCCCCCGACCCAGGGAGCCAGGCGCGGAGGCCCGGCACCGCCCCCGGGGAGAGAACCAGCACCGCACCGGGCGGACCCGCATCAGGCGCCGGCCGCCAGCAGATGCCGGACCGGACAGTAATGAGAGCCCACCCAGGACAGGGCAGATGAGGGAGGCAAGGAGGCGGTGATACTGCAAGGCATCTGTCCCCGGCGCACCGGGAGCCAGGGGACCGCGAAGGGCCACCCGCCCGAGCCCCCCAGGACGGGCCCCCAACAACACACGGGAGAGAGCGGACCGCCACGAGCAGCCAAACCCCCATCGGGACCCCCTAGCAGAGGGCCCATAAACCACAGCCGGCCAGGAGGCAGAACCCCGGCAGGAACCCACAGAGCCCCCAGGGCGCCACCCGGCCCACCCGCCACAGGGCCACGCGACCCCACAGACACCGGGAACCCAGCCAAACCACCATGATGTAAATGGGCTCCCTGGCTCCAACCCCCAGCCCAGGAGGGCCGGGCCCCACTAGCCACGCCATGCGTATCTACAGTGTGTGTAGACCCACCACCCCCCCTCTTACTATGATTCTCCGATCCCTGACGGAGAAACATTAACCCTACACCGTGAATGTGAATGTGAGTGCCCATAAGTATGATGTGGTGCATTAAAATTGAGGGACATAGGAGACAGGTGGGGGCAAGGCTGATGGCTACAGCACACTGCTGTCCTGCAGCCCGTGCAGCCATAAGGCACCTGGAGCCTGTTCCCATCTGTCCCCCAACATGTAGGTGTATGTGGTGCTTTAAAATTGGAGGACAGATAAGGATGGGCCGGGGGGCAGCATGGAGGGCTACCGGACACCACTGTCCCATAGCCTACCCCATCATGAAGCCCCCCAATCCATCCATGGTCTGCACCTCAAAGAGTGAATGTATGTGGTGCATTAAAACTGTGGAATGTGTGGTGAGTGAACTAAATGTGGTTTAGGAGGCCAGGCCAGTGTAGGCCCAGCCCGAGGGCCGAAGGGATGGAAATCACAGTTCTGATCAATGAAACAGTTCATTTGATTTTTATTGAAAAATTTCTTAAAAAGTTGATCCAGTAAAATAAAAAGATCACGGCGTGTTCAGAGTCTGTTTACATTTAATCGTTTTAATGTCCATCTGATTTTTAGAAAAACAAAATCATTTGTTTCATAGCTGAGTTTGTTTATTTGTTTGTTTGTTGGGATCCTTCGGCACAATGATGTCAGTGTTCACTTGATCAGACCTGTTGTCACTCTGGATCTGTCAATAAAGTTTTGATCTTTACAAATGACAGCAGCATGTCACATCAGGCTCCACCCAGTTTTGGGTGAAATCAGCACTTCCTGTATCAAATTTAAATTCTGAAGTTTTTAAAATGAAAAAAAAAATGCATGGAAATAAAAAACAACAAGAAGATGAGCGATGACATCACTGCAGGTCAACCTTCCCTGTTGTCATGGAGACAGAAATAAACTTGATTTTGATTAATTTTCACGTTACTGTTATTTTGTGTTTGTGTTTTATGCTTTGGCAATAATGTTTTACTGAAAACTTTCATGCCAATAAAGCTTTTGAATTTGAATTTAATGATTTGGTTCGTGTCCATCACAGCGACCCAAGGTGTCACTTCCTGAACAGGACGTCAGTTTGGGTCAACTGTGCTTCAATAGCTGCACGCCAATTAGCCCGTTACTGACAGGGTCGTTTTTAAGAGAAAATACATAAAATGCCGTTGATGTTCATTCAGAGCGAGTCAAATAAACGACTCGTGCAGCGCTCTGACCACAACACGCCCCTTCACACACGCTTCATATGACACCCTGCGATTTATTGCCCCACGAATGACATCACATCCTCGTCATAAAGTTTCTGAGGTTAAAGAAAAACGTTGTCGCCATGTTTGTTAAATTAAGTCAGAGTTCAGAGACTGATGAACTGAACACTTCCTGTGGAAACAGAAGTTTATTTTGAAAAGACATGATGATTTCCGCAGCAGATGCAAGAGGAAACTCAGTGCATCACATTAAGACGTGAAAGTCGACGGACAAAAGCAACGAGTTATGATGAGAGCACGTGTGCTGACTTCCTGGTCAAAGTTGGTCTTCCTGTCCGTCCTCCTCAGATTTTCTCGCTCTTTCACAAACTGCCGACACCTGTTCTGAATCAGTCTGTGTCCGACTGTTCCAGATTCTGATGTGTGAGGAAGGCTTCGTCTCAGACGTCCGTCGCTCTTTGGGGATGAGACAAAATCCTAAACTGTATTTTTATTTTTTTGCCAGAAGCTTTTTTACAGTGTTGTTTTGACCGAAAGGGGGCGTGGCCTTTGTGACGACGCTGTCATGACAACATGAGACACTGAGACACATTTTGATTGGATGAAATGATCAGGACAGCTGGTAGATGTTCTTCATCATCGGCTCCTCCTCATTGTCGTCATCATCATCATCATCACCCTCATGGCACTCTGAGAGGATAAAAAGGAGGCGGAGTCAGAGCAGATTTTTACAGGGGAGCTTCTTTTAGTACCAGGTGGCGGTTTAATGACCTCTGTGAGCTCGCTCCTCTCCTCCTCCACCTCCTCCTCCTCCTCTCTTCACGGCATCTCCTCCTCTGACCTCCTCTTCCTCCTCCTCTCTGAACTCACAGATGTTCCTGTACGCCGACTGTGAAGAAGAAGACAACACCGTGTTCAGATGCGACCTGAAGCCTGCCAGACACATCTGAGGGCACAGCTCAGACAGGAAGTTGTCTCACCTGCTCGCTGTGATGTGGCGACATGTCACTGGTGGAGGGGAGGAGCCTGTTGATGAGCTCAGCGATCGTTTTAAAGGTTGGTCTGTGTGTGGGCTCCAGACTCCAGCAGAGCTTCATCAGCTGATACCTGAGAGGACAACAGGTGAGGACGACAGGTGAGGACGTCAGGTGAGTCCATCACAATCATAACAACTTTATTTAAACTAACGTCTGTCTGTCCGTCTGCTCACATGTCTGCTGGAGCAAAGTCAGGCTGATCCATGTGGCGTCCATCTTGGATCATCTTGTAGAAGTTGGTATCCACGGCAACATTAGGGTACGGACTCTTACCTGAACAGGAGGACACAAACACACTGTCATCCAATCACAGAGCTTCAGACTCTGTCGCCAGGCAGACATGTCATAGGTCTGAGTGGAGGCGTCTCCATGGCAACAGCTGCTGAGGCTCATGGATACCGAACCACTGAAGAACTTAATGTCACGATCAATAACTAATATTAATCAGAGCTGTGATGTGATTGGACGAGGTGTTGCCATGGTTACCCAGGGAAAAGGTCTCCCACAGTAGGACTCCGTAGGACCAGACGTCGCTCTGGACGGTGTAGACGCACTGAAAGATGCTCTCTGGCGCCATCCACTTCACCGGGAGACGAGCCTGTCAAAATAAAACACAGGAAGACGTCACAATAAAAGTCGGGGACGTGGTTCCACCTGATTCACCTGGACGCTGAGGACGGACACGCACGTTTCCCTGGACGATGTAACTGTCGTCGTTACGGATGTCTCGCGCCAAACCGAAGTCACAGATCTTTGCTACACGACGATCAGTCAGCAGGACGTTCCTCGCCGCCACGTCTCTGTGGATACACTGAGAGACAGACAGGTGGCGAGACAGACGGGTGGACAGACAGGTGGAGAGACAGACGGGTGGAGAGACAGAAAGGTGGACAGACAGGTGGAGAGACAGACGGGTGGACAGACAGGTGGAGAGACAGAAAGGTGGGCAGACAGGTGGAGAGACAGACGGGTGGAGAGACAGAAAGGTGGACAGACAGGTGGAGAGACAGATGGGTGGAGAGACAGAAAGGTGGGCAGACAGGTGGAGAGACAGACGGGTGGACAGACAGGTGGAGAGACAGACGGGTGGACAGACAGATGGAGAGAAAGACGGGTGGAGAGGCAGACAGGTGGAGAGACAGAAAGGTGGCCAGACAGGTGGAGAGACAGACAGGTGGAAAGACAGACGGGTGGAGAGACAGAAAGGTGGGCAGACAGGTGGAGAGACAGACAGGTGGAAAGACAGACGGGTGGAGAGACAGAAAGGTGGGCAGACAGGTGGAGAGACAGACAGGTGGAAAGACAGACGGGTGGAGAGACAGAAAGGTGGGCAGACAGGTGGAGAGACAGACGGGTGGACAGACAGGTGGAGAGACAGACAGGTGGACAGACAGGTGGAAAGACAGGTGGAGAGACAGACAGGTGGACAGACAGACAGGTGTTTAATAATGTTTTGATGTTTCTGGACTAATTTTAGTTTTCATGATGATAATGAGGACTCGTCTGTCCTCACTCGTTAGAGTCAGGTTGAGGTTGAGTGGAGAGTGTGTGTGTGTGAGTGTGTGTGTGTGTGTGTTCTTACATTCCTGGTGGACAGGAAGTCCAGACCCTGAGCGACCTGGTAGGAAAACCTCATGAGGTCTTCAACAGAGATACTGTCTGTCTGCATACCTGAGGGACAGACAGACAGTGAGACAGACAGACAGGTTGACCTCAGAAACAAAATTCCAGGTGTGTTCAGGTTGTTACCTGAGTGTTTTTGTCCTGGACTCAGAGCCGGCTGCATCTCCTGATAATCTGAACAACACGAGATCCCACTGTCACTGAGACACACACACACACACACACACACACACACACACAATGTGAGCAGGTTTATTTGTGTCGTTGGCGTCGCAGTTTGGACACGTGTGAGCTCGTGTATAACCTGACCTCCTGAGTCTGGCGTGCTGGGTGGCCATGTTCTTATAGAACACCTCCCCCTCTGATTCGTCCACCCTCACAATGGACGTCATGAAGTCCTGAGCGTGAGCCCGCAGGAAGTTGAGCAGGTCGCCGTGGCTACAGTACTCTGTGATCATCAACATGGGGCCTGATGGAAGGAAGACAGAGGTCAAAGGTCAGAGAGACGACAGGAAACAGTGAAAACTGTGCGTCACAGTTTCTCAACATTAACACATTCATTCCATCCAAACATTCTGTTTAACTTCCTGCCAGAGTGAAACTGCGACGCACGTCGTGTGGCGACTGACACGCAGTAATCTGTGGCGACACACTGAGACCAGATGGAGGCTGTTTGTTACATTATTTAATGACTGAATGAATTCATGTGTTCATCAAAATGTTGTGACTTCCTGTCGCCGGCTCTGATTGGTTCAGATTGAAGATCTTTACAATACACTCTGTCTCGGCGCTCGCCGTGGATCTGATCACACAGGAGGAAGTGGGGACGCTGTTAGGAACTACTTTCAGCAGCGGATGAATCCACAGCAGAGTCTGTGGTTAAACATCGAACCATCATCACCTCCTCGCGTGCAGGCTCCCAGCAGGTTGACGATGTTGTCATGGTAACCAAGGTAGCCGAGGATCTTCAGCTCTGACATCAGAGCTTCACGTTCCACCAAGTGAGCGCTCGCTGTTCAGGAAGACAGAAAGTATGAGTCACAGCCATGACGATGATGATGATGAAGGTGAAGATCTGGGGACTCACGTTTGAGCATCTTGACGGCGACTCGGGTGGCGTCCTTCGTTCCCAGACCGTACGCTGTCGCCTCAACGACCTTCCCGAACGCCCCCGATCCCAAAACAGCGCCTGAGAGACAGAGAGGAGGTCAAACTAACTCATAGGACAGAGAGGACAGAGGACCAAGACGGAGAGGATGGAGGACAGGGGACAGAAAGGACAGAGGACCAAGACGGAGAGGACGGAGGACAGGGGACAGAGGACCAAGACGGAGAGGACGGAGGACAGGGGACAGAAAGGACAGAGGACCAAGACGGAGAAGACGGAGGACAGGGGACAGAGAGGACAGAGGACCAAGACGGAGAGGACGGAGGACAGGGGACAGAAAGGACAGAGGACCAAGACGGAAAGGACGGAGGACAGGGGACAGAGAGGACAGAGGACCAAGACGGAGAGGACGGGGGACAGAGGACAGAGAGGACAGAGAAGACAGGAGGACAGGAGGACAGAGGGACAGACAGCTGAGACATGTCTTCACATGAGACCTGACAGCAGAGGATGATGGGAGATCAGTGACTGTATCAATAATGAACACAGATAAAAGGAGTGTTGAGACGTGCAGTGCTGTGATTGGATGGTGTGTCGCACCGAGGCGGAGCTTGTCTCGAGGAAACTCCCACTTGTGGTTGTACGGCAGCTGGGTGGGGTCAACAAAGGTGTAGCTGTTTCCATCAGTGCTCTCGATGATCTTCCAACGAGTCTCGTATTTGGGTTTCTGAGACAAGAAGAAGAAGAATGAGTGAATGAATGAATGAGTGAATGAGAAAATGAGTGGATCAATGATTGAGTGAGTGAATGAGAGAATGAGTGAATGAGTGGATGATTGAATGAATGAATGAGTGAATAAGTGGATGAATGAATGAATGAATGAATGAATGAATGAATGAATGAAAGAATGAATGAATGAGAGAATGACAGAATGATTGAATGAATGAATGAGTAAGTAAGTAGATGAATGAATGAATGAGTGAATGAGAGAATGAGTGAGTGAATGAATGACTGAATGAGGGAATGAATGAGTGAATGAGAGAATGAGTGAATGAAAGAATGAGTGAATGGGTGAATGAGTAAATGAATGAGTGAATGAGACAATGAATGAGTGAATGAATGAATGAATGAATGAGTGAATAAGTGAATGAATGAATGAGAGAATGAGAGAATGATTGAATGAATGAATGAGTGAATATGTGGATGAATGAATGAATGAGTGAATGAGAGAATGAGTGAGTGAATGAATGATTGAGTGAGTGAATGAGTGAATGAGAGAATGAGATTATGAGTGAATGAGTAAATGAGGGAATGAATGAGTGAATGAGAGAATGAGAGAATGAGTGAGAGAATGAGAGAATGAGTGAATGAGTGAATGAATGAGTGATTGAGTGAATGAGAGAATGAGTGAATGAGTGATTGAGTGAGTGAATGAGTGAGTGAATGAAAGAATGAGAGAACGAGTGAATGATTGAATGAGTGAATGAG
Organism: Epinephelus malabaricus; assembly: GCA_037127435.1. Classification (NCBI taxonomy): domain Eukaryota; kingdom Metazoa; phylum Chordata; class Actinopteri; order Perciformes; family Serranidae; genus Epinephelus; species Epinephelus malabaricus. The sequence continues at coordinate 229,843 of JANUFT010000010.1, forward strand.
AGAATGAGTGAATGAATGAGTGCATGAGTGAATGAGTGAATGAGAGAATGAGTGAATGAGAGAATGCATGAATGAGTGAATGAGTGAATGAATGAGAGAATGAGTGAATGAGAGAATGAATGAATGAGTGAATGAGAGAATGAGAGAATGAGTGAATGAGTGAATGAATGAGAGAATGAGTGAATGAGGGAATGAGTGAATGAGTGAATAAGTGAATGACTCAGCATTCAGGAAAATAAATTCAACAGGTCAGAGAGAAGAGGAAAGTTGATGTGTCTCTAAGAGACAAACTGTGTCCCATCGTCTGTCCGTCTTTCTCTAAGAGACACACTGTCTCTCAGGCTGAGCGATGATGAACATTATCATCTATGAGCTTACTGAGAACACAGAGACACACTGAGGACACAGACACACTGAGGACACTGAGAACACAGTGACACACTGAGGACACAGGGACACACTGAGGACACAGACACACTGGGGACACTGAGACACACTGAGAACACAGGGACACACTGAGGACACAGACACACTGAAGACACTGAGACACACTGAGGACACTGAGAACACAGGGACACATTGAGGACACTGACACACTGAAGACACTGAGACACACTGAGGACATTGAGGACACTGAGAACACAGTGACACACTGAGAACACAGAGACACACTGAGGACACAGACACACTGGGGACACTGAGACACACTGAGAACACAGGGACACACTGAGGACACAGACACACTGAAGACACTGAGACACACTGAGGACACTGAGAACACAGGGACACATTGAGGACACTGAGACACACTGAGGACACTGAGACACACTGAGGACACAGACACACTGAGGACAATGAGACACACTGAGAACACAGAGACACACTGAGGACACAGACACAGTGAGGACACAGAGACACACTGAGGACATTGAGACACACTGAGAACACAGGGACACATTGAGGACACTGAGACACACTGAGGACACAGAGACACACTGAGAACATAGGGACACACTGAGAACACAGGGACACACTGAGGACACAGGGACACACTGAGGACACAGGGACACACTGAGGACACTGAGACACTCTGAGGACACAGAGACACACTGAGGACACTGAGACACTCTGAGGACACAGAGACACACTGAGGACACTGAGACACTCTGAGGACACTGAGACACTGAGGACACAGGGACACACTGAGGACACAGGGACACACTGAGGACACTGAGACACACTGAGGACACAGGGACACACTAAGGACACTGAGACACACTGAGGACACTGAGACACACTGAGGACACAGGGACACACTGAGGACACTGAGACACACTGAGGACACAGGGACACACTGAGGACACTGAGGACACAGGGACACACTGAGGACACAGGGACACACTGAGGACACTGAGACACACTGAGGACACAGAGACGCACTGACAACACAGGGGCACATTGAGAACACAGGGACACATTGAGGACACTGAGACACACTGAGGACACTGAGACACACTGAGAACACAGGGACACATTGAGGACACTGAGACACACTGAGGACACTGGGACACACTGAGGACACTGAGACACACTGAGGACACAGAGACGCACTGAGAACACTGGGACACACTGAGGACACTGAGACACACTGAGGACACAGAGACGCACTGAGAACACAGGGACACACTGAGGACCCAGAGACGCACTGAGAACACAGAGACACACTGAGGACACAGGGACACACTGAGAACACAGGGACACACTGAGGACACTGAGACACACTGAGGACACAGGGACACACTGAGACCAACGTGATCTCACAGAAATAAGTAAAATGACCACAACCTCTTAACGCCGCATTCCATGGTGGCAGCACGTAATGGGTTGAAATTACATGCCAGTACCACCGCGGCTCCTCTGCAGGAGGCTCCTCTGCAGGCAGCTCCTCTGCAGGAGGATCCTCGGCAGGCAGCTCCTCTGCAGGAGGATCCTCTGCAGGAGGATCCTCTGCAGGAGGCTCCTCTGCAGGCAGCTCCTCTGCAGGCAGCTCCTCTGCAGGAGGATCCTCTGCAGGAGGCTCCTCTGCAGGAGGATCCTCGGCAGGCAGTCTGTGACACAGGTAACAGTGAGACAAACGTACCTGTATCCACTTGTAAAAGAAGACTGACGACAGCAGGAAGAGGAAGACGGCGGTGCTCAGAGCTCCGATCAGAGGCAACGTGAAGATGCGCTCAGTTTCTCCTGCAGAAAACACAAACATAAACATCAACAACAACAACATCGAGGCGACACCTTCAGTCATGACAGGTTTTATAGTCAGTCAGGTCTTCAGACACCTACGGAAGTTAAAGACGTGACGGGACTCTCCCATCTGATTGTAGGCCACACATTCCACAGTGACATCATCAGCAGGTGATACAGGGACACTCAGGCGTGTCCTAACTTCCTCCTCTTCCTCCTGTGAGGTCACATCAGCTGAAGAAACCTGATTGGTGGAGTCCTCTCCACACCTGCAGAGAAGGTGGAGGAAGAGATGTTTGTTAGTTTTTTATTCAGGTTCTTTCTCTTTGATTCTGTTCACAATGTTTAATCATTTTTATTTTCCTCTGTTGTCTAATTATTTTCTCTGTTGTCAAATTATTTCCTCTGTTGTCAAAATTATTTTCCTCTGTTGTTAAAATTATTTCCTCTGTTGTTAAATTATTTTCCTCTGTTGTTAAAATTATTTCCTCTATTTTCAAATTATTTCCTCTGCTGTCAAAATTATTTTCCTCTGTTGTTAAAATTATTTCCTCTGTTGTTAAATTATTTCCTCTGTTGTTAAAATTATTTCCTCTGTTGTTAAAATTATTTCTTCTATTTTCAAATTATTTCCTCTGTTGTTAAAATTATTTCTTCTATTTTCAAATTATTTCCTCTGTTGTTAAAATTATTTCCTCTATTTTCAAATTATTTCCTCTGTTGTTAAAATTATTTCCTCTGTTGTTAAAATTATTTCCTCTATTTTCAAATTATTTCCTCTGTTGTTAAATTATTTCCTGTGTTGTTGAAATTATTTCCTGTGTTGTTAAAATTATTTTCTCTGTTGTTAAAATTATTTTCCTCTGTTGTTAAAATTATTTTCCTCTGTTGTTAAAATTATTTCCTCTGTTGTTAAAATAATTTTCTCTGTTGTTAAAATTATTTTCCTCTGTTGTTAAAGGGAAATTTCAGTTTATTTCAACCTGTCTGCTATTGTCCTAAATTTGTTTCAAGTGACTAGTGACATAGAAATAATAGTTAGCATGTTAGCATGTTAGCCGTTAGCCTAGATACAGCCGTAGCATCAGACCTGTTAAAACTTAATTGAACGGGCATCCTATCAAGTGCAAAGTTAGTCCACTAAACAAGCTTTTTCTCCACAAAGACCACCTCATATCGTTAGAATAAATGTCAGAGCACATGTAGAAAACGACATGTAGACGTGTTGTCTTACCTTACTGGTGTGCTGCCATGTTTGTTGTTTACCATTTAGCTAAGGCTGCAACCGGCCCCATTCCTTGCAACAGAGGTATTCCTCTTCTGTGGGCACCGGGGCACAGCATTCACAGGTACACCACCAATCTCCAGAGCTATGCAGCCTTGCAGCAGCCATTCCTCCTCTCTCGCCCTCTACCTGTTGTGCCTCTCTCTCTCTCCTCCTCCGTTCTACAATTTCACGAAGCTCTTCGTCAGTGTATTCTGCCTCAAATAAATAAGGGCGGCCATCGCCTCTCGATGTGGAATGCCTAGGTGGTCTTCAGAGTTGTTGTCTTACCTTACAGTGTGTTTACCATCTAGCTCTGCTTTCCAAAGCGCGGCCCACATATCGCGAGAACAAGCAGAGATCTCATACTGTGCCTGAACAAGCAACAACAGCTGGAAGGCAGAACCGGACAGTAGCCTGAGAAGTTCATTCATTTATTTTATGAAAGATTTATAGAATAATGGTTGACTTTTTGCCAGACTTCGACTTTGTGAAGGAGGAATTTGATTTTGCAGAGTTTGATGGCCGCCCTTATTTATTTGAGCCAGAATACACTGACGAAGAGCTTCGTGAAATTGAAGAACGGAGGAGGAGAGAGAGAGAGAGAGGCACAACAGGTAGAGGACGAGAGAGGAGGAATGGCTGCTGCAAGGCTGCGTAGCTCTGGAGATTGGTGGTGTACCTGTGAATGCTGTGCCCCAGTGCCCACAGAAGAGGAATGCCTCTGTTGCAAGGAATGGGACCAGTTGCAGCCTTAGCTAAATGGTAAACAACAAACATGGCAGCACACCGGTAAGGTAAGACAACACGTTTACATGTCGTTTTCTACATGTGCTCTGACATTTATTCTAACGATATGAGGTGGTCGTGGTGGAGAAAAAGCTTGTTTAGTGGACTAACTTTGCACTTGAAAGGATGCCCGTTCAATTAAGTTTTAACAGGTCTGACACTACGGCTGTATCTAGGCTAACGGCTAACATGCTAAGTATTAGTTCTATGTCACTAGTCACTTGAAACAAATTTAGAACGATAGGAGACAGGTTGAAATGAACCGAAATTTCCCTTTAAAATTATTTCCTCTGTTGTCAAAATTATTTCCTGTTGTGAAAACCCAGAGTTTCCCTCATGTCAGGGTTAACATACTCAGAGTTTCCACTGAACCCACTCTCTGGAAGACCCCCAGGACAGGATCACTCTGATCCAGGATCAGACTTTAAGGACCCCCAATCCAGATTACCAGTACTTTACCTGGGCTGCAGAGGGCGCCAACATTCACACAACATAAAGGATCTTTCATTAATTATATGATGTGTTTGTTTCCCTCTGATTTGTTTTTTATTTTTTAGTTTGTACATTTGAAACACTGATTAAAATGAGTCAGTGCAGACCTATGAACAGGTGCCTTTACGTTTCCTGTCTCACCTGAAACAGGTGAAATAAACAGGGCGAGGAACACAACAGCTGGACAGAAAGGTTGCTGCTGTTCTTATCAGAGCAGGTCTGAACATGTCTCGTTGTGTTTGTGTCGAGCTGTGAAACAATGACCAGCAGGTGGCAGCAAACATCAAGAACACCTGGAAATGATTCACTTTGATCTGCTGTCTAATCACAGTAATCCTATCAAAGTAATCCTGTCACAGTAATCTATCAAAGTAATCCTATCAAAGTAATCCTATCACAGTAATCATATCACAGCAATCCGATCACAGTAATCATATCACAGTAATCCGATCACAGTAATCCTGTCACAGTAATCTATCAAAGTAATTCTATCACAGTAATCCTGATCCTATTCAAATATGGCGCCACAGAGACCTGTGAGAACGTTTCCATTTTTGTTGTTTGATTCTGATAATCTATGATCATCCTTTATTTTTTACCTTAGTGTAGTGAAGGGCTGAACAGGCAGCCTGATGTCTACTGTACTTAAAGTAACCGTGAAACAATCAGGTGCTAAATATAAATAAATGATTTGATGATATATTTGACCTGTTTAACAGTTTTTTATTTTGTTGCTATATCCTGTATCCTACACCCTATGTCCTATATCCTATATCCTGTATCGTACACCCTATGTCCCATATCCTGTATCCTACACCCTATGTCCTATATCCTGTATCCTACGCCCTATGTCCTATATCCTGTATCCTACACCCTGTGTCCTATATCCTGTATCCTACACCCTGTGTCCTATTTCCTGTATCCTACACCCTATGTCCCATATCCTGTATCCTACACCCCATGTCCTATATCCTGTATCCTACACCCTGTGTCCTATTTCCTGTATCCTACACCCTATGTCCCATATCCTGTATCCTACACCCTATGTCATATATCCTGTATCCTACACCCTATGTCCCATATCCTGTATCCTACACCCTGTGTCCTATATCCTGTATCCTACATTCTATGTCCTATATCCTGTATCCTACACCATGTGTCCTATTTCCTGTATCCTACACCCTATGTCCTATATCCTGTATCCTACACCCTATGTCATATATCCTGTATCCTACACCCTATGTCCCATATCCTGTATCCTACACCCTGTGTCCTATATCCTGTATCCTACATTCTTTGTCCTATATCCTGTATCCTACACCCTGTGTCCTATATCCTGTATCCTACACGCTATGTCCTATATCCTGTATCCTACACCCTGTGTCCTATATCCTGTATCCTACACCCTGTGTCCTATTTCCTGTATCCTACACCCTATGTCCCATATCCTGTATCCTACACCCTGTGTCCTATTTCCTGTATCCTACACCCTATGTCCCATATCCTGTATCCTACACCCTATGTCCTATATCCTGTATCCTACACCCTATGTCCCATATCCTCTATCCTACACCCTGTGTCCTATATCCTGTATCCTACACCCTGTGTCCTATTTCCTGTATCCTACACCCTATGTCCCATATCCTGTGTCCTACACCCTATGTCCTATATCCTCTATCCTACACCCTATGTCCTATATCCTGTATCCTACAACCTGTGTCCTATATGCTGTATCCTACACCCTGTGTCCTATTTCCTGTATCGTACACCCGATGTCCCGTATCCTGTATCTTACACCCTATGTCCTACACCCTGTATCCTATATCCTGTATCCTACACCCTATGTCCTACATCCTCTATCCTATACCCTGTGTCCTATATCCTATATCCTACACACTATGCCCCATATCCTGTATCCTACACCCTATGTCCTTTATCCTGTATCCTACAACCTGTGTCCTATATGCTGTATCCTACACCCTGTGTCCTATTTCCTGTATCGTACACCCGATGTCCCATATCCTGTATCCTATACCCTATGTCCTTTATCCTGTATCCTACACCCTATGTCCTACATCCTCTATCCTATACCCTGTGTCCTATATCCTATATCCTACACCCTATGCCCCATATCCTGTATCCTACACCCTATGTCCTTTATCCTGTATCCTACACCCTATGTCCTATATCCTGTATCCTACCCTCTATGTCCCATATCCTGTATCCTACACCCTGTGTCCTATATCCTGTATCCTACACCCTGTGTCCTATTTCCTGTATCGTATACCCTATGGCCCATATCCTGTATCCTATACCCTATGTCCTTTATCCTGTATCCTACACCCTATGTCCTACACCCTGTATTCTATATCCTGTATCCTACACCCTATGTCCGATATCCTCTATCCTATACCCTGTGTCCTATATCCTATATCCTACACCCTATGTCCCATATCCTGTATCCTACACCCTATGTCCTATATCCTCTATCCTATACCCTGTGTCCTATATCCTGTATCCTACAACCTATGTCTTTTATCCTGTATACTACACCCTATGTCCTATATCCTGTATCCTACACCCTATGTGCTATATCCTGTATTCTACACCCTGTGTCCTATATCCTGTATCCTACACCCCATGTCCCATATCCTGTATCCTACACCCTATGTCCTATATCCTCTATCCTACACCCTATGTTCTATACCCTGTATTCTACACCCTATGTCTTATAGCCTGTATCCTACACCCTATGTCCTATAGCCTGTATCCTACACCCTATGTCCCATATCCTGTATCCTATACCCTATGTCCTTTATCCTGTATCCTACACCCTATGTCCTACACCCTGTATTCTATATCCTGTATCCTACACACTATGTCCGATATCCTCTATCCTATACCCTGTGTCCTATATCCTATATCCTACACCCTATGTCCCATATCCTGTATCCTACACCCTATGTCCTATATCCTCTATCCTATACCCTGTGTCCTATATCCTGTATCCTACAACCTATGTCTTTTATCCTGTATACTACACCCTATGTCCTATATCCTGTATCCTACACCCTATGTGCTATATCCTGTATTCTACACCCTGTGTCCTATATCCTGTATCCTACACCCCATGTCCCATATCCTGTATCCTACACCCTATGTCCTATATCCTCTATCCTACACCCTATGTTCTATACCCTGTATTCTACACCCTATGTCTTATAGCCTGTATCCTACACCCTATGTCCTATAGCCTGTATCCTACACCCTATGTCCCATATCCTGTATCCTACACCCTATGTCCTATATCCTGTATCCTACACCCTGTGTCCCATATCCTGTATCCTACACCCTGTGTCCTATTTCCTGTATCGTACACCCTATGTCCCATATCCTGTATCCTTCACCCTATATCCTATATCCTGTATCCTACACCCTATGTCCTATATCCTGTATCCTACACCCTGTGTCCTATATCCTGTATCCTACACCCTGTGTCCTATTTCCTGTATCGTACACCCTATGTCCCATATCCTGTATCCTACACCCTATATCCTATATGGCAAGGCAAGGCAAGTTTATTTGTAGAGCACAATTCGTACACAAAGTAATTCAAAGTGCTTTACAGAACAAGAAAATGCATTAAAATCACAATACAAAATAAAAACATAAATAATCATCATAAAATGAACTTTAAAAGAGAAGAGTGCAGATAAGATCCTTTCAGTCATATGCACAGTGAAATAGAGCTGTTTTGAGCCTAGATTTGAACATTGTCAGAGTAGAGGCCTGTCTCACATCTTAAGAAAGACTGTTCCAGATTTTAGCTGCATAAAACTGGAATCCTGATTCCCCATGTTTAGTCCTGACTCTGGGCACCAGCAGGAGGCCGGTCCCTGAGGTCCTCAGAGTCCGAGATGGTTCATATGGCACTAACACGTCAGAGATGTACTTCGGTGCTAGGCCGTGGAGAGACTTGTACACCAGCAGAGCTGCTTTAAAGTCTATTCTCTGAGCCACAGGAAGCCAGTGTAGAGACCTGAGCACAGCACTAATGTGCTCGTACTTCCTGGTTCTGGTCAGGACCCGAGCAGCAGCATTCTGGATGTACTGCAGCTGTCTTACAGCCCGTTTGGAGAGGCCAGTGAGCAGGCTGTTACAGTAGTCTAACCTACTAGAGACAAATGCATGGATCAGTCTCTCCAAGTCAGGTTTAGACACTATACCTTTGATTTTGGCAATGTTTTTTAGATGGTAAAAAGCTGCTGATGTTATTGATTTGATGTGGTTGTTAAAGTTCAAGTCTGAGTCCATTATTACCCCGTGATTTGTAGGTTTTAGAGAGAGAGACTGGAGGTGACTGCTGACACTTTCTCTTTGTTTCTGTGGACCAAATACGATGATTTCAGTCTTGTCTGCATTTAGCTGAAAAAAGTTGTTTTGCATCCACACACTGACCTGTTGGATGCAGTGACAGAGTGAATCCACTGGTCCATATTCACCTGCTGTCAGTGAGACATAGATCTGAGTGTCGTCTGCATAATTGTGGTAGGACACATTATTACTTTGTATTAACTGGCCTAAAGGCAGCATGTAGAGATTGAACAGAAGGGGTCCCAGGATTGACCGTTGTGGCACCCCAAAGGTCAAGGCCATGTGGTCTGAGACACAGTTACCACTTTCAACAAAGTACTTTCTGTCTTCTAGATAGGACTTCAACCAATTTAGGGCAGTGCCAGAGATGCCCACCCAGTCCTCTAGTCTCTGTGAAAGGATCTCATGATTGACAAAAGCAGCACTCAGATCTAGCAGGACTAAAACTGAGACTTTGCCTGCGTCAGTGTTCAGGCAGATGTCATTTGTCACCTTAATAAGAACGGTCTCAGTGCTGTGATGGGGTCTAAAACCTGACTGGAAAACATCAAAGGAGTTGTTCTTTAGGAGAAAGTCAGTAAGCTGTTGGTAAACAACTTTCTCAAGGACTTTGCCTAAAAACGGCAGATTTGAAATGGGCCGGTAGTTGTTCAGTACTGTGGCATCAAGACTGCTCTTCTTTAGGAGAGGCTTTATGACTGCAGTTTTCAAAGCCTTTGGGAATGTTCCAGATTGTAGTGACATGTTAACTATGTGAGCGAGTGGTGGTAACAAACTGCTCAGCACAGACTTTAGAAATCTAGTGGGTAACACATCAAGGCAGCATGTAGACGAACTCAGACTGGTGATATTCTCTTGGACAGTTTTGTCAGTTACAGGTGCAAAATGAGTCACCTTTAAGTGTCTAGGTGGCTGCAGGGTTGTTATTGGTGTTGTGTAATTGATGGCATTTTTAATGGTCTGAACCTTGTCACTAAAGAATACTGCAAACTCATTACACTTAGATGTGGAGATCAGTTCCAAAGGCAGTTGAGCTGGAGGGTTTGTTAATCTGACATATCTGACACCCTATGTCCCATATCCTGTATCCTACACCCTATGTCCTATAGCCTGTATTCTACACCCTATGTCCCATATCCTGTATCCTACACCCTATGTCCCATATCCTGTATCCTTGACCCTATGTCCTATATCCTGTATCCTACACCCTATGTCCTATAGCCTGTATTCTACACCCTATGTCCTATGTCCTTATAGTTAGGGCTGGCCCAGGCTTGCCCTGTACCAGCCCTTAGTTAGGCTGACTTAGGCCTAGTCTGCCGGAGGACCCCCCTATAATACACCGGGCACCTTCTCTCTCTCTCTCTCTCTCTCTTTCTCTTTCTCTCTCTCTTATTCTATTACTGCATCTTGCTAACTCGGCCATTCTGGATGTCATTAACTCGGCTTCTTCTCCGGAGCCTTTGTGCTCCACTGTCTCTCAGATTAACTCATATCACAGCGGTGCCTGGACAGCGTGACGTGTGTGGTTGTGCTGATGCCGTGGTCCTGCCAGATGCCTCCTGCTGCTGCTGCCATCATTAGTCATTAGTCATACTTCTACTGTTATTATACACATATGACTATTGTCACACATGTATACTGCCAGATATTAATACATACTTTCAACATATTGTACCACAGTAGCCAGAACTATAACTTGTTGTTGTAAACTACTGTCATTACCTGCATCTCTCTCTCTCTCTCTCTCTCTCTCTCTCTCTCTCTCTCTCTCTCATTGTGTCATATGGATTACTGTTAATTTATTATGCTGATCTGTTCTGTACGACATCTATTGCACGTCTGTCCGTCCTGGAAGAGGGATCCCTCCTCAGTTGCTCTTCCTGAGGTTTCTACCGTTTTTTTCCCCCGTTAAAGGGGTTTTTTTGGGGAGTTTTTCCTGATCAGCTGTGAGGGTCATAAGGACAGAGGGATGTCGTATGCTGTAAAGCCCTGTGAGGCAAATTGTGATTTGTGATATTGGGCTTTATAAATAAAATTGAATTGAATTGAATATATCCTGTATCCTACACCCTATGTCCTATAGCCTGTATTATACACCCTATGTCCCATATCCTGTATCCTACACCCTATGTCCCATATCCTGTGTCCTACACCCTATGTCATATCGCCTATGTCCTATGTCCTGTATCCTACACCCAACGCTCCGTCAGGTCGCCCCCAGGACAACGTTTAACTGTTGTTCTGTTCCAGTTCAATCAGGCTGTTGTTAGTAATGACCTCGGCTGCCTGCAGGGGGCACTGGCAGCACATGCTCAGTCTGGATAGTACATACGTGTCGTGGATGCCGGCGCAGGTGTACCAGAGGATTATGGGTGGTGGATATCCAGAGCTGCTGCAGGTCAACATGTCCTTCTCCTGACTGATGACGACACTCGGAGAACCTGAGGGAGCAGTTTTTATTTTGTGTCTCTGTTGAGCTCCAAGATTAAAAATAAAATATAAACACTGACATCTTTAAAACTGATTTACTCTGCATCAACATGAGGAAGAGGAGGAGGAAGAGGAGAAGAGGAACAGGAGGAGAGGAAAAGGTTGAGGAAGATGAGGAAAAGTTTCTTACGGTAAATTCGGAGGTTGATGTTCTGCGAGCCGTTAAAGAACAAGTTAACAAAGTGGAACGAGTATTGACCCCGATCTTCCTGTCGAACCCGCCGCAGCAGCAAGCTAGCCTCCGACCTGCAACACAACAATGCCACCTTAAAACAACAATACCATCTTAAAACAACAATACCTCCTTAAACCGTCCATAGCACCGTAACAAACTGCAACATGAGATTTTACACCTTAACAAACCTTAAGGTGGAATGTTTAGTGTCCCAGGTCTGACCTGTAGTAGAAATCTGAAAGCGTTAGCCTGTGGCTGTTAGCATGCTAACCTGTAGCTGTTTGTAACGTAGCTCTCTAGGTACACCGTGCTGTTGTTGTTGAAGTGTGTTGAGGTCGTCCAGCGCCAGTTCCCGATTGGAGGATATGCTTCTATCACAAAGGTCAGCATCACATCCAGACCTTCGTACACCTCCACTGTGCTACTGCCGCTAATGTTAGCGCTGATATCCCCATTCACATCCATTCTAATGTTAACATTAGCAGTTAGCTCCCCGTTCACCTCCAATGAATCACTACTAACGTTAGCTGCTAGCTCTTCTTTCACCTCCATCAGCATGCTGCTAACGTTAGCCACCAGTTTCTCGTTGACCTCCATGGTCTTAGCATTAGCATTAGCCTGCAGGTAGATCCTCAGGTAGGGTCGATCTGGTGAGGAAGAAGAGGAAGAGGAGAGACATTCAGTTTGTTCATCTTCATCCTGAGAGATGCACCTGGAGCTGTCTCAGCCTCAGCATCAGATCTGTGTGCTCCCAAAATGTTTCTTATTCCAACAGGTGATCACCTGGTCCTGATCACCTGGTTCTGATCACCTGGGCCCAGTATTTCAAAGTGATCTGATAGGATTACCTCGCCGGATTGGATTAAATCCTGATCTGATCTGAAAACTGGGTATTTTAACACAGATCCTGAGGATCAGGATTCAGATCTGGTAATCCAGTCCTCCCTTTAATCCAGATAAAGGCTGCATTTGGGTATTTCAAAAGTTAAGGCAGAGATCTGGATCTATTTGATACCAAATTTCAGGATTATTTGGATCCCACCTCACAGGTGGATTTGACAAAGCCTCAGCTCCACTTTTCCTAGATATTGTTACTCAAGATGTTCATTACACTTAATCTAAATTAGTGTTTTAGTTGTAGATCATTTCAAGCATAGACAAATATTGTTTGGCCATACTTCCTAAAACTGCTGTAAATAAGAGTAACAAATACAGACCTATTTCTCAACATCTAGTTTCACCTAACATTGTAACTTGTTTGTACCAAAACCATCCAACATATGTTTGTGGTCAGACAAAGGCAAGGGAATGCAAAGCAAATTTATTTGTATCGCACATTCTTTTCTTTACAGAGAGTGACCGAAACAACACAGGGATTAACATAATAAGCACATGGCAGTTCAAACAAAGTATTATCAAAGCAATTAGAAACAAAATGTAAATCTAAATAGTGTCGCAGTCCCTAAAGACTGCTCAGAGGTCTGAGGTGAGCTTCTTTTCCAGAAGTTTTATCTTCAATTCTGTCTCTCTCTGCTGAAGCAGCATCAGCTTAAGCTGCTTGTCAGCCAGTTCAATTTGTCTCTCCGCCCTCTCAGTCTCCATTCTGTCAGGAATCCACAATAGTCACAGAAATTGTTTAAGTACAGAAAAGCACATCACCATCATTACTGTAGCATACCAAAACTCGATCCTGACATTTCTGAATGAACCGCATAATTCATACTAGTACTGTGTATTTTTCCAGTACTGCAGCAGTCTGCTCTGTACACATGTAAAAAAAATATTAGTAAATAAAGTCCGCTGTGTTGGCAATAACATAACGTTAAACTCTGAGCAGGTTGGTATTTAAAGAGTTCATGTATGACATATGGCCTTTTAAATTAAACCATAGACCGCAAAATACATGAACAAAGTCAGCTACCTCGCTAGCCTGCTAGCTACTTAACATGCAAGTCAATGGAGCCGCGTTAGCTGCCGTTAGCATGACCTCAGCTCAATTAGAGATCGGTACGCCCACATTTGGATTAGGTGACAATTGAAATAGCGGGCTCACATGAGATGGTGGGTGGCCTTCGTATGGTCTAAAAAACGCTACACATTAGATAACGGTAAACCTACATTTTGATGTGAAAACTGTGCGACCAACTGCTCCTTTAGTGAAATAGTCCGCCAAGTTTCAGATCCGGGGGCGGAGTCATAAAATTTGGAAATCCGTATCCAGTCGGATTGGGATCAAAGTGATCCACCCTGGCAATGTTTTGAAATACCCAGATAAAGTCAGCAGGATCACCTTGATCCCTGACTGAGAACAGGAGGATTTCATTATCTAGATTATTCTGATCCAGATTACATTTTGAAATACTGGGCCCTGGTTCTCATTAGTTCCCTCTGGTACCCACAGATCAGAGGTTTGTAGGTATCTTTATTTTTAACGAGTCATTATCTCGTTCTTTTATCTGGATTTGATTCGTTGATCTTACCCACAACTCTCAGCTGTGTGGTTGCCGTGGCGACTCCAGCCTCGTTGTGAGCAGTACAGGTGTAGGTGCCGCTGTCCATCAGAGTGACATCAGAGACCATCAGAGTGCTGTTCTTGTACAGACAGTTGCCATGGTGACAGCTGACGAAGATGTGTGGGGGCGTCTGGAAGAAAAAAACAAACAGTGAAGATCAGAACAGGAAGTCCATTAGGACAGAAGACAGTCAGGTGACCTCTGACCTTCCTGTTTGGGTGAGTCCAGGTGAGGTTGTAGAAGTTGTTTGGGTTCCTGGCCAGACAGGTGACCTCGAATGTCTCTCCCTCCAGACGGACAAACTCATTCTGACTGATGGACAGGGCCGGAGGATAATACAGACGCAGCTCTGCAGACAGACAGATGGATGGGTCACTCAGTCAGACAGACAGACAGACAGACAGACAGACAGACAGATGGGTCTTACTGCGGGAAACCAGCAGGTTGACAGGTTTGGATCTGAACTCTCGTCCCTCCTTCCAGCCTGAACAAACATAGCGTCCTTTGAAGGACATCTGCAGGTCTCGGATCAGGGCTCCTCTCTGGGGGTCAAAGGTCACGTTCATGCCCTGAGGCAGGCCCCGCCCCTTGCCCATGGCGCTGTCATGTGATTGGAGGGTGAGGTTTGTCACCGACGGGTCGGTCAGCAGACACCTGAACAGGAAGTCCTGGCCCTCCTTGACATCAGGGAGACGATAAGGTGTGACGAAGACACTGTCGGGGTCAGCTGGGTCTGACAGAGGTGCATCATGGGAAATAAAGGCCAATTTTAAGTGTTAGATACATCAGCAGGTGACAGCAGGTCAGAACCAGTCTATGAGGTCTCTGGATGTCTGATCTGACTCCGCCCTCTTATGTACGGCACATATGACGAGGACAACTCAACTCAGGGGGAGGAGTAACTCTTAGAGGGGGCGTGGCCTCAGTGAGTCTTACCTTTGACATACAGGTGTATCCAGGTGTTCAGGTGTTCCAGGCTCTGGTTGATGTACCCACAACGATACGTTCCAGTGTGTCTGGGGTTCGATCTCCTGATCTCCACCGGGTTCTGCAGTCCGTCCTGGTACAACAGATTGAACGCAGTGAAGGTCCAACCAACTGAAATGTTACCATGACAACTGAGGGTGAAGGTGGAGCCAGCGGTCAGAACCACCTCGGTTTGGTTTGGCAGAAAGTCGGAGTTGAGATGGATTGAAGGAGGACCAGGAAGATCTGAAACAAACACAGCGTCAGGTCAACAACAACTCTGTAACACACTGACAGTGATGACGACACATGGCCACGCCCATATGTGCTGATGGGTGGGATTATAACACCTGACCCCACCCACCCACCAACAGATTGCAGGGGCTTCTTACGGAGTCAGCTAAAGTTTCTCTGATCTGATGGTTGTCTCTGAGGTTCTGATGGATCTTTGTCTCGTTCAGACGTTTCTCTGTCACACACCTGACACCTGTGGGGTGGGTGCAGGTGAGCTAATTTACATACTCAGCCTTGATTGGACAGTTATTGTGTGCCATGATACTGGTCATTTCCGACGTCGTGTCTCCACACACGGGGACCTTAGTTGAAGTTTTATTTGCTGTACACACACTGACACACAGTGACATACAGTGACACACAGTGACACACAGTGACAAACACTGTAACACACAGTAACACGCAGTGACAAACAGTGACACATAGTAACACACTGTGACACACATTGACACACAGTAACACACAGTGACACACAGTGACACATCGTAACACACTGTGACACACAGTAACACACAGTGACACACAGTGGCACACAGTGACACACAGTAACACACAGTAACACACAATGACACACAGTGACACACAGTGACACATAATAACACACAGTGACACATAGTAACACACCGTGACACACAATGACACACAGTGACACATAGTAACACACAGTAACACACAGTGACACACAGTAACACACAGCGACACACAGTGACACACAGTGACACAAAGTAACACACAGTGGAACACAGTGACACACAGTGACACACAGTAACACACTGTGACACAGTGACACACAGTGACACACAGTAACACACAGTGACACACAGTGACACACAGTAACACATAGTAACACACTGTGACACACAGTGATACACAGTAACACATAGTAACACACTGTGACACACAGTGACACACAGTGACACAGTGACACACTGTGACACACAGTAACACACAGTGACACACAGTAACACACAGTGACACACAGTAACACGCAGTGACACACAGTGACACACTGTGACACACAGTAACACACGGTGACACACAGTGACACACAGTGACACACAGTAACACACAATGACACACAGTAACACACAGTGACACACAGTGACACATACTAACACACAGTGACACACAGTAACACACAGTGACACACAGTAACACACAATGACACACAGTAACACACAGTGACACACAGTAACACACAATGACACACAGTAACACACAGTGACACACAGTAACACACAGTAACACACAGTGACACACCGTAACACACAGTAACACACAATAACACACAGTAACACACAGTGACACACAGTAACACACAATGACACACAGTAACACACAGTGACACACAGTAACATACAGTAACACACAGTGACACACAGTGACACATAGTAACACACAGTGACACACAGTAACACACAGTAACACACAGTGACACACTGTGACACACAGTGACACACAGTAACACACAGTGACACACTGTGACACACAGTAACACACAGTAACACACCGTAACACACAGTAACACACAATAACACACAGTAACACACAGTAACACACAATAACACACAGTAACACATAGTGACACACAGTAACACATAGTAACACACAGTAACACATAGTAACACACAGTAACACACAGTGACACACAGTAAGACATAGTGACACACAGTAACACATAGTAACACACAATAACACACAGTAACACACAGTGACACACGGTAACACACAATAACACACAGTAACACAGTGACACACAGTGACACACAGTGACACATAATAACACACAGTAACACACAGAGAAGTGACGACTGTTTGGATGAAACAAAATAACTTTATTTAAAATCAGAGAAAAAGAGTCGACACAGCAGAATTTACAACAAGAGAAGAGTCGACAGCATAATTTACAACAAGAGAATAAGAGCCTTTTTCTGTGAATGAAATCAGAAACATCGTGAGCTGTTGATTGGCTCAGCCAATGAGCTGCTGTGATGTCATCAACAGGTGAGAAAGACAACATATGTTCACTTTTATTGGTCATTTATCAACATGTTTCTAATAAATTTCCTGATTTTTAATGAAAAACAATATGTTAATGTTGAAGCTTGATGATTGCATCATCATTGATTAACATCAGTCTCACTGATTAGCTGGTTACTGATTATTGATTAGCTGGGTACTGATTATTGATTAGCTGGTTACTGATTATTGATTAGCTAGTTAGTGATTATTGATTAGCTGGGTACTGAATATTGATTAGCTGGGTACTGGTTATTGATCAGATGGTTACAGATTATTGATCAGCTGGTTACTGATTAGCTGGTTACTGATTATTGATTAGCTGGTTATTGATTAGCTTGTTACTGATTATTGATCAGCAGATACAATAAAGGTAAGATAAACGTCCAGTTGAATAACTCGATCTTATTGGCTCAGAACATTTTCCACTGTCGGTACAGAGGATGTCATTGGCCGGGGGCGGTGAGCGGCGGCGCAGCAGGTTTTTTGGCGAGTTCCTGCAGCTGGGTGGCGATACGTGATGTCTGCAGCAGTAACGCCTGATGGTTCTCAACCAGCAGACTCTGGTGACGAGCCACGTTCTGCAGGTCCTGGATCTGCTGGGAGCCCTGGAGACACCACGTCAGAACACTGGTTATACCGGTTTCAACCAGATCAGACGAGGTGACATCATCATCAACATGTGATCAGATTCAGGTCGTCAACTGACAGACTGTCGTTTAGATTACACCAGATTAAATCAGAATAAACCAGATTAGACCGGTTCGGCCTGAAAATCCACACTGTCAGTGAGACCAAGTCTGAACCAGTTTATATCATCTTACTTCAGCCTGAGCTCTGAGCACATCGAACAGTTTGACCACCTCAACCCAAACTACGCTAAACTGAGATAATCTCAACTAAACCTGAGCTAAACCTCAGCTAATCTCAACTATACTAAACCTGAGATAATCTCAACTGAGCCTGAGATAATCTCAACAAGACTAAACCTGAGATAATCTCAACTATACTAAACCTGAGATAATCTCAACTATACTAAACCTGAGATAATCTCAACTGAACCTGAGATAATCTCAACAAGACTAAACCTGAGATAATCTCAGCTAAACTAAACCTGAGATAAACTCAACTACATTAAACCTGAGATAAACTAAACCTGAGATAAGATCACATGAATTTAACTAAACCTGAGATAATCTCAAATGAATTTAACTAAACCTGAGATAAACTACACTAAACATACACTAAACTGAAATGTAACCCAAGATAATCTCAACTAAATTCAACTAAACCTGAGATAAATTCTGTCTCAACTAAGATTAAACCAGATTAAACCCACCTGAGTTCCCAGATTTCCTAGCAGTTGGGCCACCTGCACCTGACCTCTGGCAACCTCCTTCTGGATCAGGACCAGCTGTTTCAGCAGATCCAGGACCTCCGTCCTCCACCGCGCCTCCTGCTGATCCTCGATCAGCTCCGCCAGCCTGGGGGCGGGGTCGCCGTCCGGTTGGGTGGGTGACTGGGCTGCGCCCATCGTCATGGCAGCAGGCAGGTTGTCATGGTGATCCCCTGCAGTGAAGACGTCTGAAGTCAAAACTTCAGTTTTTACACGACACGAACAGAATTCAGGTTCCTCTGATTTTCACAATAAAAGTCCTGTTAAATTAAAACCCAAAGGAATAGGCCACCTACAGCGGCTTTTAATGTGAAATATGTTGTGATGTCTGACGGGGACAGAGCGGCGCCGCAAGCTCATTAATATGTCAGAAGAATTATTACAGAGCGTGACGGAAATATTAAACAGTCTGACAGGATCAGAGTGACGACTCTGACAATATGACGGACGTAGAGTTCAGGGTGTGACGGAGATATTACAGGAAAACTACAGCCACACATCTGAGTAACAACAACACACACACACACACACACACACACACACACACACACACACACAGCACCATCACGAGCTACAACTACTCCAACTATTTGCTGAGGCTGAGTAACTGTGCGTTCACACCAAAAGCTGCCAGAGCTGCAAAATAGCTGAATTTGCTCATGAGTCAAATTCTGAACGTTCGATTATGCTTCTTGATTTAAGGGAGCTGCAAAGCAGGTTACTGGCTGGGGCACAGAAATGTGACAATTAAAACAGAATAAAAAGTCTAAATAGTTCTTAAAAATTAAACACACAGCCTGTGCTGTATTCAGGCGTGTCACGTAAATAACAAATTCCAGCACTTGAATAGGCCGTAGCACAACACAGCAGCACGTCAAGTGGGCTGAACCCCCCACCCAAAAGCTGTAAACCTAGGGAAACAGTGTCAGTGGTTTGGGTTCGAGTGCGATGGTGGTAAGGAGAGCAAATGAGTTGCATTCCCGCAAATAACAAGCGTTCCAGAACACAAAGAAATTTTATAAGTACGTGCGCTTGTCCACACTTGATTCAACATGGAAGAAGGAATTTGTGCTGCCGTGTGGTACCTGTGGATGTAGCTGCCATTGGCTCTGGGTTCATGATATCCTCCGGGGCCGTGAACAGCACGGGGAATACCATGGGCTGGTGCAGGAGCTGCGGCTGGATGGGGAGAGGTTCCAGCGCTACTTCAGGCTGCTGCTTGTTTTGAAGTAGGAACAAATGTTTGGTAGGACCTAAAAGTTTCCGAGGATGTTCTTTGGGTTCCACACAAGCGATGGACATCTACATTCTGATTGGTTGCTGGACATTTGCAGCTCAAAACTCTTCGAGTCGCCACATGACCATTGAAAATGAATTAGACCTGAGGCCTTTGCAGCTCTGGCAGCTTTTGGTGCGAAACGCACAGTAACAGCTGTTAACATGCTAACATGCTAAATCTACATGGTTGATACACCACATGAACACCACCTGAACGCCACCTGAACTCCACATGAACTCCACCTGAACACCACCGGAACGCCACCTGAACTCCACATGAACTCCACATGACCACCACATGAACTCCACCTGAACTCCACCTGAACACCACCTGAACTCCACCTGAACACCACCTAAACACCACATGAACACCACATGAACTCCACATGAACTCCACATGAACTACCCCTGAACGCCACCTGAACTCCACCTAAACACCACCTGAACACCACATGAACGCCACCTGAATGCCACATGAACACCACATGAACTCCACCCGAACGCCACCTGAACTCCACCTGAACTCCACCTGAACACCACCTGAACTCCACCTGAACTCCACCTGAACACCACCTGAACACCACATGAACACCACATGAACTCCACATGAACTCCCCCTAAACGCCACCTGAACTCCACCTGAACTCCACCTGAACGCCACCTAATCGCCACATAAACTCCACCTGAACGCCACATTAACTCCACCTGAACTCCACCTGAACACCACCTGAACACCACATGAACGCCACCTGGATGCCACATGAACACCACATGAACTCCACCCGAACGCCACCTGAACTCCACCTGAACACCAGCTGAACACCACCTGAACGCCACCTGAACACCACATGAATGCCACGTGAACACCACCTGAACACCACCTGAACGCCACCTGAACGCCACCTGAACACCACCTGAACACCACATGAACACCACCTGAACGCCACCTGAACGCCACCTGAACTCCACCTGAACGCCACCTGAAATCCACATGAATGCCACATGAACACCTCATGAACGCCACCTGAACTCCACCTGAACTCCACCTGAACACCACCTGAACTCCACCTGAACGCCACCTAAACTCCACCTGAACACCACATGAGCGCCACCTGAACGCCACCTGAACACCATCTGAACACCACATGAACTCCACCTGAATGCCACATTAACACCACATGAATTCCACCTGAACACCACTTGAATACCACCTGAAATCCACCTGAACGCCACATGAACTCCACCTGAACTCCACCTGAACACCACATGAACGCCACATGAACGCCACCTGAATGCCACCTGAACTCCCCCTGAACGCCACCTGAACTCCACCTGAACTCCACCTGAACACCACATGAACTCCACCTGAACAGCACCTGAACGCCACATGAACTCCACCTGAACGCCAACTGAACTCCACCTGAAATCCACCTGAACTCCACCTGAAATCCAACTGAACGCCACATGAACTCCACCTGAACGCCACCTGAACACCACCTGAACGCCACCTGAACTCCACCTGAACACCACATGAACTCCACCTGAATGCCACATTAACACCACATGAACTCCACCTGAACGTCACCTGAACACCACCTGAACACCACCTGAACAGCACCTGAACTCCACCTGAACGCCACCTGAACTCCACCTGAACTCCACCTGAACGCCACCTGAACTCCACCTGAATGCCACCTGAACTCCACCTGAACTCCACCTGAATGCCACCTGAACTCCACCTGAACACCACCTGAACTCCACCTGAACTCCATCTGAACACCACCTCAACACCACATGAACGCCATATAAACTCCACCTGAACTCCACCTGAACACCACCTGAACTCCACCTGAACGCCACCTGAACTGCACCTGAACGCCACCTGAAATCCACCTGAACACCACATGAACTCCACCTGAACGCCACATGAACGCCACCTGAAAGCCACATGAACGCCACATGAACGCCATCTGAACTCCACCTGAACGCCACCTGAACTCCACCTGAACTCCACCTGAACGCCACCTGAACTCCACCTGAACACCAGCTGAAAAACACCTGAACGCCACCTGAACACCATCTGAACACCACATGAACTCCACCTGAACGCCACCTGAACTCCACCTGAACACCAGCTGAACACCACTTGAACGCCAGCTGAACACCACATGAACGCCACATGAACACCACCTGAACGCCACCTGAACACCACCTGAACACCACCTGAACTCCACCTGAACTCCACATGAACTCCACCTGAATGCCACCTGAACTCCACCTGAACACCACCTGAACTCCATCTGAACTCCATCTGAACACCACCTGAACTCCACATGAACTCCACCTGAACTGCACCTGAACGCCACCTGAAATCCACCTGAACGCCACATGAACTCCACCTGAACGCCACATGAACGCCACCTGAACGCCACCTGAACGCCACATGAACGCCACATGAACGCCACATGAACTCCACCTGAACGCCACCTGAACTCCACCTGAACACCATCTGAACACCACCTGAACGCCAGCTGAACACCACCTGAACGCCACCTGAACACCACCTGAACACCACATGAACACCACCTGAACTCCACCTGAACACCACATGAACTCCACCTGAACGCCACCTGAACACCATCTGAACACCACATGAACTCCACCTGAATACCACATGAACTCCACCTGAACACCAACTGAACTCCACCTGAACTCCACCTGAACGCCACCTGAACTCCACCTGAAATCCACCTGAACGCCACATGAACTCCACCTGAACTCCATCTGAACACCACCTCAACACCACATGAACGCCATATGAACTCCACCTGAACGCCACCTGAACTCCACCTGAACACCAGCTGAACACCACCTGAACGCCAGCTGAACACCACCTGAACGCCACCTGAACACCACCTGAACACCACATGAACACCACCTGAACTCCACCTGAACACCACATGAACTCCACCTGAACGCCACCTGAACACCATCTGAACACCACATGAACTCCACCTGAATACCACATGAACTCCACCTGAACACCAACTGAACTCCACCTGAACTCCACCTGAACGCCACCTGAACTCCACCTGAACACCACCTGAACTCCACCTGAACACCACATGAACTCCACCTGAATACCACATGAACTCCACCTGAACACCAACTGAACTCCACCTGATCTCCACCTGAACACCAACTGAACTCCACCTGATCTCCACCTGAACGCCACCTGAACTCCACCTGAACACCACCTGAACTCCACCTGAACACCACCCGAACTCCACCTGAACACCACATGAACTCCACCTGAATACCACATGAACTCCACCTGAACACCAACTGAACTCCACCTGAACTCCACCTGAACGCCACATGAACTCCACCTGAACTCCACCTGAACTCCACCTGAACTCCATCTTAACACCACCTCAACACCACATGAACGCCACCTGAACTCCACCTGAACTCCATCTGAACACCACCTCAACACCACATGAACGCCATATGAACTCCACCTGAACGCCACCTGAACTCCACCTGAACACCAACTGAGCACCACCTGAACGCCACCTGAACACCACATGAACGCCACCTGAACGCCACCTGGATGCCACATGAACACCACATGAACGCCACCTGAACACCACCTGAACACCACATGAACACCACCTGAACGCCACCTGAACGCCACCTGAACTCCCCCTGAACGCCACCTGAATGCCACATGAAAGCCACCTGAACTCCACCTGAACACCACATGAACTCCACCTGAACGCCACTTGAACACCACATGATCTCCACATGAACTCCACCTGAACTCCACCTGAACAACACATGAACACCACCTGAACACCACCTGAACTCCACATGAACTCCACCTGAACTGCACCTGAACGCCACCTGAACGCCACCTGAACGCAACATGAACTCCACCTGAACTCCACGTGAACACCACCTGAACGCCACCTGAACTCCACCTGAACACCACCTGAACTCCACATGAACTCCACCTGAACGCCACATGAACTCCACATGAACACCACCTGAACTCCACCTGAACGCCACCTGAACGCAACATGAACTCCACCTGAACTCCACATGAACACCACCTGAACGCCACCTGAACTCCACCTGAACACCACCTGAACTCCACATGAACTCCACCTGAACGCCACCTGAACTCCACATGAACACCACCTGAACTCCACCTGAACGCCACCTGAACTCCACCTGAACACCACATGAACTCCACCTGAACTCCACATGAACTCCACCTGACCACCACCTGAACTCCACCTGAACACCACATGAACTCCACCTGACCACCACATGAACACCACCTGAACTCCACTTGAACGCCACCTGAACTCCACCTGAACACGACATGAATGCCATATGAACACCACCTGAATAAACAGTGATCAGTGAACAGATCAATAATCGATCAGAGATAAACATGTTGTAAACTTCCATGTGACAGCTGAAGGTTTCACGTCAGCGAGTTTCTCAATCTGAACGTTTCTGTGCCACAAAACAGGAAGTGAAACAACCAACGCTAAGTGTGTGTGTGTGTGTGTGTGTGTTTGTGTGTTGGATCTTGTAAAGTTCACCTTCAGTCACTGAGTTAGACATGATTTTATTTCAGTGTGAAACTTGTCTATCTGAGTGTTTTCTTGAACAAAGATCCACCAGATGACTGGGAGGACTGGGGGAACTGGGAGGATTGAGGGAAATGGGAGAGCTGGGACGACTGGGGGAACTGGGAGGACTGGGAGGACTGGGAGGACTGGGGGAGCTGGGGGAGCTGGGAAGACTGGGAATTGATCTAAATACTTGAGATAAATACACAAATCCATTGGAGTATATTCTTATAACTAACAGTTTTGTATATAATGTAAATAATAATAATTAAAATAACAAACACAACACATGATTTATAAACATGAAGTGCTCACTAGACGCTGTGCTGATCCATAGACACGTCACTTTATGCCACAGATTGTTTCTGTGTGGCGAACACCAGACCTGCCTCACTGAGTCACAGAGCTAGCTGTCCTCTTTCATGAGTGCTGGGCACACATATCAGGCACTGTGTGTGCACTTTGCTGCACCATCCCACTCTTAATACTCTCTTAATGTTCCTGCTACTGTGTCATCTACAACCTAGCCGTCAACCATTCAGTGATTCACGATCCATCCGCCCCAAATACCAACTTAATGCATGTCACATGGCTGTGCAGTTGTCCAACAACTGCCGGCCTGTGTGCACACATTCAACCCACTCATGACGCTCTTACAAGGGGCAGATTAACACCGTGCTCCCAGAGGAGGACTTTACTCTCTGCTGTCGCCACATATTCTATTGTCATAAATTTTTTAGTAACTGCTGGAGGACAGAGAAGCACCACCACCAAATAAAAGGGTGAGACACAAGATGTGATGCAAATCAGATTTCTTTCTCTTTTCACTCCTTGGCTGTGTGTGACTGAACTAATCATTATAATAAACAACATAACAATCAGATCCGTTACTTTTCTTGAACATAATGATAAACAGCATCACAGTTCTCATCACACAGAGGACGGCACGTGTCGACTGGCTTAGATCTAGTTTTATTCCTTTAGTTTTAGTCAACTATTCTCCATTGATAAATGACATGATTAAAACAAATATATTCTGTTTTAATATTTATATTTATTTTATATTACTGTGAAATTAAAACCATTAAGTGCATTTTATTGTCAGTTTTATTTTTTACCTCCACATATTGGTCGTACAGTCGTACAGCACAGTGGTCGTACACTGACTACTGTGGAGACAGTATGAGGATGAAGCTACAGAATATTGTTTCCCAGCCAAGCGGAGTGAACGTGTCAAGGGCTCGTGCTAAGAGGAGGAACTGGGACGTAGCATAAGAGTGATACAATACGTACTGACCACAGGGCGTAGTTATGTACTCAACAGAAAGTAGTTGCCATGGTAACTCTCCAGGGGCTGCTGCTACTACTCAAACCCTGGTGCCATCAGGCCAGTAGTATTACCCCCAGTGAATGCTGTCAACCAATCATATGGCAGTATGGTACTGTCCACCAATCACATCACAGTATATTCCAAAGGGGCATAACTTCAGGACCAGCCTGCAGTCTGCAGTTGGGTTGGTGACAGTGATCTGAACTGATATCAGGTAAAAACACATACTTATAATGGTGAATCTCCTCTCTCCTCCATCTCCTCCTGTCTCTCCTCCAGTCTCTCCTCTATCTCCTCCAGTCTCTCCTCTATCTCCTTCTGTCTCTCCTCCATCTCCTCCTGTCTCTCCTCCAGTCTCTCCTCTATCTCCTCCTGTCTCTCCTCTGTCTCCTCCTGTCTCTCCTCTGTCTCCTCCAGTCTCTCCTCTATCTCCTCCTGTCTCTCTTCCATCTCCTCCTGTCTCTCCTCTGTCTCCTCCAGTCTCTCCTCTATCTCCTCCTGTCTCTCTTCCATCTCCTCCTGTCTCTCCTCCATCTCCTCCTGTCTCTCCTCTGTCTCCTCCAGTCTCTCCTCTATCTCCTCCTGTCTCTCCTCTATCTCCTCCAGTCTCTCCTCTGTCTCCTCCAGTCTCTCCTCTATCTCCTCCTGTCTCTCCTCTGTCTCCTCCAGTCTCTCCTCTATCTCCTCCAGTCTCTCCTCTGTCTCCTCCAGTCTCTCCTCTATCTCCTCCTGTCTCTCCTCCATCTCCTCTATCTCCTCCTGTCTCTTCCTGTCTCTCCTCTGTCTCCTCCAGTCTCTCCTCCATCTCCTCCTGTCTCTCCTCCATCTCCTCTATCTCCTCCAGTCTCTCATCTATCTCCTCTTGTCTCTCCCCCATCTCCTCCAGTCTCTCCTCTATCTCCTCCTGTATCTCCTCTATCTCCTCCAGTCTCTCCTCCATCTCCTCCAGTCTCTCCTCTATCTCCTCCAGTCTCTCCTCTATCGCCTCCTGTCTCTCCTCTATCTCCTCCTGTCGCTCTCCTACTTGTCATCTGACACAAAACATATTGATGCGAGACATGTGACCAGTGGAACAATCTGAGGTGCAACCTATACTGAGTGTTTTACAATTATGTGACTCATTAAACACCATCTGAATGTATATAGGCTGAAGAACAGCCATAATGTCAACACAAGTTAGTCAGCTTCATCATGTTAAACATAAATAAAATAAATCAACAAAAATGTAAATGCTCCAAAATGTTGCACTTACACCCAGTATCTATGACATGAATATGACTCAGTGTTGGTGTTGTTACTGGGAGCAGTGGATCTCTATTCTCCTCAGTCTCTCCTTCACACACCATGGATGCTGAAGACTGTCACTGAAGGAGCTATTATTACAGTGT